>VCRD01003511.1:6971-55853 GCA_006783055.1 Trinorchestia longiramus
AGTCATCACTGGACATGTGTCAAGTCATCACTGGACATGTCAAGTCATCACTGGACATATGTCAAGTCATCACTGGACATATGTCAAGTCATCACTGGGCTTGTGTCAAGTCATCACTGGGCTTGTGTCAAGTCATCACTGGGCTTGTGTCAAGTCATTATTTAGGGTTAAGAGGAACTGTATAACACTCCTATAAAATTGTGACAAAATTTAGTATTAACGTACTAGCTAGCTAATTTGTGAAGTATGAAGTTTACAGTCTAAGCCTAGAATTCGACTTTTGTCTTATATTAATGAAACTGTTATTCTTAAATTGTAGACGCTGTGTCGCTGGTGAGCAGTCTTGGTGTGAGTTCTTTCTACATCCCTGCTCTCATCAGTGACCATGACTACTACAAGCTCAACCCGAACTACGTGGCCGAGAAGGTCTTGGCCATGCTTGAGGTAAAGTTTTTATTCGTAGTAGATAGTCTGTAGCGTCTTTTGAAATGAAACCATCTGTTTCATTTAGAATGAAAAAAGTTATTTCATATCCACTCAAGTGAGAATCTGTTAACCCTTTCTCTACCGTTGGGTTAATATGTCCCAAACAAACTTTAAAAATTATTTCCTTTAGTCCCATATTCTAAATGTTTCGTTCAAAACTACACAGAGATTACCAAAGATAAGTGGCAATTTATACAATATTTTGATCAGTATGAAAATAATCTGGTCGTGAAAGGGTTAAGACCGTTGTTTTGAGGCTTGTGGCTTGATTTCCCTTTAATTATTCAGTAGGATTAATTAATTAGTAGTAAGCATTTGTTAAACGTTCATTGTTGGGCAGGCGTTCTCGATTGGAGAGACCCACGGCGTGACGGACTTTGTGTCGAGCCCTGTGAAGAGCTACCATGCGTGGGCAGTCAACACGAGCTACAGTAACTTCGTAAACCTCAACGACCTCACCCTCAACTACTATGAGCCAGAGCTGGATGCTGAGCTCCAGGTCAGGGTTCTAACAAGCTGGCTGCTGGGAAGTCATTTTCTGTAGTTTTATGACTACCTGGTGGTAGATATGTGCACTACTAGGTATATTATTTAAACCGCGATTTTGATCGACCGTAGTCAACGTGTTAATGATATTTGGACACTGATGCTGGCCTGCCCATACTACGAACATAATAATAATAATAATAATAATGATGCTGGCTTGTCCAAAATGGAATAGGTGAATAGAAAGAGTTGAGCTACTACTCCACGTATGTAGTATGAAAAAGACGAGTTGCTGTCCACAAATATTTGTTAAACTGTTCGAGAAAATAAAATCGCAAACCTTGTTGCTATAAATTTTCAAATGTGAGACATTTTTAGTTATAAAACTAAGCGTTTGACGACATAGTTGTTAGCGTTTTAACCTTGCATGTCAACGGTCCATGAAAACCTCGCTGTATCTTATGAATTTTTTCCTTCTTGTACGATTTTTTTAATTTTCCTATTTTTTTGTGATGTCCAGCAAGTAGCCACGTAGTGAGTGCTTCAAGTAGGTGGGACTTCATGATACATTTTGGAACAAACTGTTGCAGAAAGTGCTGGTGTTCTGGAAGGACACTTACAACATCACGGGCTTCACTGTGGCCGAGAGCGAGATCGACAACAACCCTCAGCTTCTCAATCTCACGCGTAGCCTCAACGAGGCTTTGGGAGATCAGGACATGTAAGTCATGCTTGCAGGGCAGCTTTGTTCCTCTTGCCGATCCCGCTGCCGACATGGTTGACGTGGCTAGAAATACGGCATGGGACTTGGGTAAAACAACTGAGTAATTATCGAAGTAATTATCCGACCCAAGAATGGGCCAGAAGGTTCGTTCCTATAGCCTCATTCTATAGATCTATTCTATTCTGTAGTAGGTGAAATATTCAGGGTGTTCTGGTTTGCGTCTCTTTAGAGGATAGGGGGGCTCGCTCGGCTTTAAACCTGGAGCGCTGAACATAGGTATAGTTTGTCCGAGGCTAGTGACGTGTATATGTACCCATGTTCGTCGCCTCAGTTCCCTATTATAACGGCGACACTAGCGCTGCGATAAAAGTTTATTTTAGGTCATATCTCTACAATGTTTTGTTTTTGTCTGGATGCCTTAGACATGTTGAGATGATATCCTGCTGGAATCTCCTAGTTTCTTTCTGTATGTTTCAGTTTGTAGGCTTGTTCGTTCCCACGTATTTCTGTGTGTAATTTAAACAGAGCTGAGTTAACTGGTCTGTACGCTTGCACGTAGCGGGGTAAGAGCTGCTTCTCTGTTACAGTGTTGTGGGTGAAGGCATGATCGAGGTGGCGTCTGCAGTAAGTGACCTCAATATCCCTGGCAGCTTCCAAGAATTCCTCGAGTCCAACGTGGACTCGTGGCGGTACTACAAGGTTGGTCGGCAGATCTCTGCAATATCTTCCATTTAACCCAGCACTGCCCAGTGTTTAGTAGTACTGTTGTCTTTTTCCCCTATTCAGTCGCCAGTATTCTCTAAAACCCTCAAGTTTTTTCGTATCCCCACTTTACCTCTCCCTGGCGCACAATTGTTTCTATTAATCTCCATTGAATTCTTGATACCCAATTTTTTCCTCATTGGTTTCCCAGTGTTCTCATGAAAACAAGTCCCATGGTTATACTTAGACTTGCTTGGGTTCCATGACCTCGTATTAACACTGCGTGTGAAAGTGGTTTCAAGTTCTTATATCGAAAACAAGCGAGTTATTTACAGATTGCTCTTATTTACGCTTACATAGATTGTCCATGTCAAGACTACTGAGATGGGATTTCAGTTTAGTTCAAATGCATGTGCTAATGCACATTAGGTGCAGCTTGTCATTTTCATTTGTCATTGAATGTACCTTCATCCATTTTCATTTATTCGTCATTGAATGCAGCCTTAGTCATTTTCATTTATTCGTCATGAAATGCAACTTTAGTGATTTTCATGTATTCGTCATTAGGTACAACTTTATATTCATGCCATTACGACTAATTTCTTATTTGCCTTTAAATGTTAAACGAACGGACTTTGAACGTTTTACTCTTTAGTTGTTACTTCTCGGTTGGTAGATTCACGAAAGATGTTGCGTTACGAATTTTATTGAGGCTTTAGTATTAGAAATTTAAGTGTAAGAGACTTTACGATGTTCAATATTCATGAAATAACGTATAATTATGTCGTAGATACAAACATTTTACGTAGTCGTAATAGGCATCATCGCAAGCTCGGCAGATCTGAATTATTTTCTTGGCTGTGCAGTTCGAGCCTGTGCTTGAGAATCATCGTACTGCATCACCCGGTCAGATGCCTGGTGTCACACTGTCTCTCATGCTTGTGCCTGGCACGCCCATCCTCCAGGTAACTGCCTCACTCTGGTTGCCCTGCTGTGCAGGCACTATTAACTTATCTGGACTTCTTTTGAAACTGGTTTACGAGAGTGTATTGTTGCAGTATGTGTGTCTGGGTATTTGTGCATCTTGAAGCCATGAATCGAATATGTTGAGATGTGTAAAGAATCCTAATTTATTTGTTCACGTGATTTTGAATGAATATGAAATACTTTGAAGAATAGTTTTTACTCTCCTGGAATGTTAGGAATACTAATTTATTTGTTCACATGATTTTGAATGAATATGAAATACTTCTAAGAATAGTCTTGACTCTCCTGGAATGTTAGGAATACTAATTTATTTGTTCACATGATTTTGAATAATATGAAATACTTCTAAGAATAGTTTTGACTCCCCCGCAATGTTTTTCTTGAACCTATATTATTGCTTTATTTTCAGATTCCTGGGAACAATGTAGAGAACTTCACCAAGACCATAGGCTCGGTAGTGCAGGAGTGTTCTGAGCTCAGGCACAAAGATGCTTTTAAGTTTGGCGACATCTATTTTGTGAACTCCACTGAAAATATCGTTGCGTTCACGAGGTAATTCATGCTGGTGGTGGTAATTCATCGTGCTAGTCATGGTAATTCATTGAGTCATGGTAATTCATCGTGCTAGTCATGGTAATTCATTGAGTCATGGTAATTCATCGTGCTAGTCATGGTAATTCATTGAGTCATGGTAATTCATCGTGCTAGTCATGGTAATTCATTGAGTCATGGTAATTCATCGTGCTAGTCATGGTAATTCGTCGTGCTGATCATGGTATTCGTTATGAGTCATGGTAATTCGTCGTGCTAGTCATGGTAATTCGTTGAGTCATAGTAATTCGTCGTGCTAGTCATGGTAATTCATTGAGTTATAGTAATTCGCCGTGCTAGTCACAGTAATTCGTTGAGTTATAGTAATTCGTGCTAGTCATGGTAATTCGTTATAGTGATCATGGTAAGTCATTATGCTGATCACAGTATTCGTTAAATTGATCAAGGTATCATCCTTCAGTTTCCTCAGCAATCCCTCACCAGCGCTGCAACGCTTGGTTGTCTTGGTGCAGTTGTAAGCCATTCTAGGCCTCAGTTATTCACTGTTATGAGATCAGAGTTTGACTGAAACAAGGCTGGAATACCGTACGAGTGATGAGAGGTAAGGAGATTAGAGTTTAACGTATTTAAGCTGTTTACATATGTAACGTAGTTGAAAATTTGGGAAAGCGAAAATGAAGATAGGATTTAATGCAGCCAGTTTTTACGTTTCGAACATTCAATCGCTCTGTGGAAGCAAAATCTGTACCTTTGTGCTTCGTGCCAAAACTTCCCCTGGCCTTCAAATAAAGGCTTTCTTATGAGTTAATATAAATTTTATAAATGGTACTTATTCTTAGGTTTTTACTCTACGGTCTTGGCTGCTAACGTTCGCTGGGCAGTGTAAGGTGTTCCTAATTTTATAACACGATAACATTTTTAGTAGAAAATTAACATTGTTGTTTACTTCTTTTCATGCTGTCAAGAGTTCCGTGAGTATAGCACATTTAATGGTGCTCATAGCATTAGTTGAGTTTGTAAGCACGGATACATGTAGTCATTAAGTTCTAGATATCAAGCACGAATACATGTAGTTATTAAGTTCTAGATATCAAACACGGATACATGTAGTCATTAAGTTTTAGATATCAAGCACGGATACATGTAGTCATTAAGTTTTAGATATCAAGCACGAATACATGTAATCATTGTTTCAGATATCAAACACAGATACACGTCATTAAGGTTTAGATATCAAACACGAATACATGTAATCATTGTTTCAGATATCAAACACGGATACACGTCATTAAGGTTTAGAAATTCTCTGAGTGATGGACGTGAAAGCACATGTCTTGGTGAAAACAACCTAGGTAACATGAGGGGGTCGGCTTATTGGATCACGGTTTGTGTTCCAGAGAATGCCTCAGGTTTTTTATTACTTCTCTCTCATCTGTCGTTGCGCTTTTTTATTATCAATTCAGTTGTTTGCTCATTTGATATCTATGTGTTAATGCTGGATTTAAAATTAATTGTGAAACTAGTTTTGGTTTTTGACTTGCTAATTTTTTTTTGAACGAGTTCTGTAGCCATTTAATTTAACTTTGTTTGTTCTTTTGTTCATTTTTAGTTAATTAATTGAAGTTCAATTCTTGAATTGCCATTCAATAGCAAAATCATTCTCTTGGACGACGTTTGAGTTCCATTCATTGGAACGTCAATAAAGAGGCGGGAAATTTAGCTACATGAAATGTCACTCAAATACTTAACCTTACTTGGTTTGATGGATTTGACTAATATACGCCAAAACATTCAAAAACAAAATAAATTGATAACATATATTTTTAATTGCTAGGTTTACATTTTATATGACTACTTGTTAAAGTGTAGGAATTTATTTTCCTTTATGAAAAATGCATGCTTTCTGTTGTACATACTCGCATTTTCCATCAAATCTGAAAAACTTTCCTGCCCTATAGGTTACATTTACCTTCTTAATAGGTCTACATTTCATGCAACTTTTTTCTAATGTATGTACGTGAATTTTATTTATCATGATGAAAATCAGATGCTTTCAGTTATCGTTCAGTTATCAGTTACCACGACACCTAATAAAACTTATCTTGCCCTACACTTCATTCAACTATTAGGTTGGCGACTGAGTTCCCGCCGTTTGTTCTTAATTTAAATTAAAAGAAAAACTGCTAATAATATCGTGCTCGACACCCGAGACTTCTGATGTGAACCAATTTGTGCAGAACGCTTAAGGGCACGCCGGGGTATGCAGTGGCAAGTAACCTCGGTGCGGAGTCGGTGCTGCTCGACTTCACAGTGTTCGAACACGTGCCCTCGTCCGGCACACTCGTCTACAATATGACGGGGCCTGGCCTCGAAGACAAGTGAGTGTAGAATGAGGCAATACAGGGTGTCTCAAAAAAATGTACTCACCCTTTAACCGTTGCTAACATGCTGTCTTCTTTGTGTTGCAGGTGTGAGGTTCGAACCTTTGCGAACATGATTCTTTAATCACACTTAATCATGCTCGCAAAGGTTCGAACCTGGCACCTGCAACACAAAGAAGACAGCATGTTAGCAACGGTTAAAGGGTGAGTACATTTTTTTTGAGACACCCTGTAGAAACGAGCCGTTTGGCCCATTCTTGGGTTAGCGCCTGCCTTTTGTATTCAAAACGTTTTAGTGGCCGGGATTTATTACAAAGCTATTAAGGTTTCTGTTATGGTGATGAACAGTGTTTTTTTTACACTTTATTCCAGCGAGATTCTTACCATAGGAATTCATATTTATGAGGGTTTTATTTTACTTTGTCTCAAGAAGGCAGTGCCTTGGGGCCAGCATTTGTTAATTTCACTCGAATTCACTGGTAATTATATCTTCATTTAGTGTTGGATGGCATATGTCTTCTGTCTCCCAAACTGATGAGGCTTGTGTACTCGTTGACCAGCAGATTAAATTAACTCACATTTTTTTTAATTTATCATTGCTAAAGTGAATTTGTAAGTTTAATTCTGTAGTTTTTGGCTCACTTGTAGTTTTGAGCGTTCATTAGACGAAGCTCTCGCTTGAAAATGTGTGAAGCCTGCCGTGTGGGTGGAGTTTACGTATATCTTGGAGTTTGTATTCATAACGATGGTTTGTTTGATGAGGCCATTCTGCAAAATTAACGCGATAGATAAGCTTCTAGACATTTTCTTCTTAGGGCTAGCGAGGTACATCACTGAAACAATATAGACAGCTGCTTCTGATTATTTACGTGGCTACGTTATGTCCAGTTAAAGCCGTGCCTGGTACTGAAGAAATTACAACTATAATTACAAAGAGGAAAAAATATACCTTATCTATTTTCTTCTAATACGATAGGAAAGCCCATTCAGCGAAAGTATTTTACTGCAGAAGCGTCATAGTAGTCTCGTCATTTCGTGGAACTACGAAACTTACACGCTTCCTCATTCTCATGATGAATCCTTCAGCCGTATGGAGGATTTGAATCCTGCACTATTCCAGTATAAGAATCGTTGAAAAAAGATGCTTAGAATAGTTAAGCATGGGACGCGTACGCCCCTTATTTCGATCGGGACAGGATAACGAGTGGAACGCTTAATCTGGTTGTTACGAAATTTCTAGAACTGTTTTCAGGTTTCAAACAATTTGTCCTCTTCTGTATATACATCGTAACTAGCACGTACTTTGATGCTTTATTTTTGCCTATTACACAGGGACGTAATCTTGCTTGGTTCAAAGCTGTGACGCAATCATCGTAGAGGCTCGTCATATTACCTGTAAATCATGTGTGTAACGTTGTCCAATTTTCCTGTTCTCTGTGCAGTATGAAGGTGGATTTATCACAGGTGATTCTGGAAAGCCACGGCGGCGTGGTGATCCAGTTCGTGACCCAGCATTAAATTCTCTCACGTGGTCCACGTTCAACACTTGCCGAAGATTGTATTTTTTACTTGAAGTCTGGGTTGCCAACGTACTCCTATACTTGGTCACAAAATATCTTATGAACAAATTCAGCCGTCGTTGTATCAGGGGGCTTTGGAATACGAGCAAATAGGTCCTAGTGATATTATTTGGCCAAGAAGTTGCGCAGAATTCAAATTCAAGACCAAAAGCTCTATGATTTCATCACAAACTACATGATTTCTGGATAGAGGGAGACGAGCGTGGCTGACCCTTATCCAGTCTTCATTTTTACGGTTTTAATATTGAACGTTACGGTGGTTATTTTTATGAAAAAATTCATTTTTGCTGAATAAGTTTCCCATAGAGTATAGACCGTCGAAATACTGGAGGTTGCTTCATGCTGTTTTTATCAGATATTCTGGACTCGGACTTGGTAAATCGTACATGGTCTTCGGTAGATGTTGCTGAGCACCGTGCCTAGCACTCCGCATTTTATATACACAATCGCTTGCACAAAGTCAACGCATTTTTCACAAGAGCTCATGGTCCTCAAAATTAGCTTATTTACCTTAAATTTCATAGAGGCAAAGTCTTGTGTGCTGAAAGACATTACCACGTCCATCAGTCACAAGTCTACTATTGCATCAGATGTTGATGGGCAAAAATGCAACTGGACCGCACGTGTGTACTCGACTATTTCAAATTATTGTCACAAATGACAACTTACGCTCGTTTTCTCTAATTTTCTTAAGTACTTCAGAAGTTGAGGTTTTTAGTTTTGGTCTCTCATAATATGTCATTTATAAGAGCTTCCGATTACTTTTAAGTTGATGTATTCTATATGAAATGTTATTAAATTTTAATTCCTTGTTACATATTATTTTGTTTGTTAATTTGTTTGGTTAGGTTACATGACGCATTGTAAAACGTGTTTTATTGTATTTCCGATATTTTTAGCAAATTATGCTGAGAGGTCAGAAGATTAAACACATTTTGGGTAAAATTAATTCAATTAAAGAAATTGACAGTAATTTATTTTTATGTTCAGAAAAGTCTTGTGTTCATGTAGTTCCTTAGCTTGAAGTAGCATCTCATGATACTTCTTCGTGCATTTCTTCAGTGGGGCAAACACTTGCAACTAAATAGGGACATCAGGTGCATTTTCAGGTGTCCTCAATTTGTGCCTACATTGTACGTGAATTGCTTACAGAAGTTATTCGTTGCAGTGTTCACAAAAGTGTCCAAATGTTATAAGTGCATAGGTGAAGCAAAATTCGGATAACTAGGACCATGAGTATTCTGCGAGTCTTCTACTTTCGCTTCAATACAAATGTTGCATTAAAATGGTCTTATTTCCTCCTTGTTCGTTTCTGCTCACCGCAAAGAGATGAATAAAATAAGTTACTTTTTTGATACTGAATTCGTTTTATAGACCAAAGAAGCATCTTGTTTTCGCACCAGGAAGAGTACCAGAGTTCAATGAAAATGAGTTAGGTTGTTTCCTTTGAATTAAATTTGTTTCATTTGCAGTCGATAGTCAATCTATTTTGACCACCAGCGGTGCTGGCGATGGTTAAAGTAGTAACTTGGAATGAGTAGGAATAGGATGTTTGGTGAGGTAAAACATGGCTAAAAGACAAAAAGAAAATCTGTTCTAATATCGTTGGTACTTAAAATACTTAACATTGAGTTTAAAAATGACCCGTCGTTAAGAATTTTAAGTGATAGAAATACGTTGGTCGATAGTTTCACAAACGGTTATGTTCTCAAAACTGAAGCGAAAGTTTGGAATAGAAGTTTGCAAAATTATGCTTATTTCGGAAAAAGTTGCCTTTAATTTAATGTAACAGTTTGAAAGTACGATCGAGAGGCTAAAAATTTTTAATTAGGTTCTCGGAGTACGACATTAGAACGTTGTTCTGTATTTCATTTATTCTAACGTGTTGACATAAATCGCATACAACTGTTCTAAGAAAAAGTGAAGTGTGGATCTGGAAACATGACCCGTGACTGTAAACGTGAGCAATAATTGGAGTGCAGACAATACCAGAGAAGCCCACGATGTTAAAAGGAGAAAATGTTTAACTGGGCTTAGAGTACGTGGCCTTTAACCCTTTAGCGACCAATTTCTTTTTCTAGTTTGTACGTCTAAGCTCACAAAGACCGCCTGTACACTGATGCAATGAAGCACGCTGAGAGCCAGGCAGCCAAAAGAACGACGCTGTAACATGCCGCAGCGTTCAAACCTAGTAGCAACCTCATATTGCTCACTGTTTAATTATTAGAACAATTCTCCCAACGACCGTAAAAGAGGACCGTATGGTCCTTTTCGTCGTTAAAGGGTTAAACCTCTGAGCGTGAATTGAACGTCTGCTCAAGCTTCTGACTCCGAGAGGTCGCACTAGACAAGTGGTTCCCAATCAAGGGTTACATGCACTCCTAGGCGTACATTTGCTTATCTAAAGGGGTACATTTAACATTAGTTTATAGGTCCTAAAACCTGAAAGTTCTATTGAAACTTTAGTGGAATTTTATTTTTCTACTCGCCTTTCTGTCATAAAAATTCAGGGGTACATGCTCATCTGTAGAAATACTGAGGGGGTTCAAGGCCAGAGAAAAGTTGGGAACCCCTATACTAGACAATGAGGCTGACAGATGTAGTGATGTCCTGGACATGTTACTGGCTTCAGACGGGAAGAGGTGGGAAAGCATTATATTCAACAACGTGCTTTTGAAGGCTTTCATAAAATGCTTCTGAACATTTCAGGCCACTCGTGATAGCAAAGGCTCAAAGAAATATAATGACACGCATGTAACACAGATGTCTGTGCGATCTCTGGTTGAGGTTAGAATAAATGAAGCATACAAGACTGTTCTCTGGTTCATCTTCATAAAATTATAAAAAATGGTCGAAAATTATGGGATCATTCTCGGTTTCTTACAGGAATAAATATCGTCAGAACTTTCAAGCATTCAAACTGGCTCACTTTCATGTTCAGAATCGTAACATGACCAACAAAAACTAAATCTATGTTCTATGGGCGTAGCTTGTTCGATGAGTTTTCCGGAAAATTCACTTGCTTAGACATTCCAATTTGAGTTTTTCATCTTTGAAGCAGGCGCGTAATCGTTGCAATCCGGGATAACGGGTTCAAAGAGTTAACATTTGCACAGGGAAACCGATGATCGTAAATTGGGCTGAAAAGACGAGTATAATCTTGTAAAAATTCGTCGCTCATAGAACTCTCCTACGCTTAGGGCCATTAAAGCAATGGTCCCGAACCTTTTCATCGCCGCGTACCTGTCAATGTTTGATAATTTTACCCGCTAACCTCCCGATCAACCTCTCGCCCATGGAAAGTCGTACAATTCCGAAAGAAATACATCTCAGTAAATCAATAAGAGAAGAGCAAGGATAATCGCTATATATATATATATATATATATATATATATATATGTATATATATATACATACATATATATACATATATATCGACGTTTCTACCTTCTAAGTCATTTTCAAGAAGCTGAAAGACAAACAAAAACACATGGGTAAACTATGACCTAAACATAACATTATTTCCAAATAGAGCACTAAAACACACGTAAATCAAATAAAAAGAAAAAGACCAAATAAAAAGAAAACAAGATAGAAAACCTAAGCCATCCGCAGAGAGTACGCAGATTGAGTATCATTTAAAACTGGTTTGTCTTTTAAAATGAATGAAGATTCTAATATGCGTGAATCTAAAACACTAGAAGCTGGGGCGATGACTTTAAAATCTTCTAATGCAACAGGGAGGTCGTACTTCTCTGCATGAATTCGTACAGCAGAGTGAGAAGGATTGGCAAGGGTGCGGTTAGTACGAAAACTTCTTCCAGCTCTGCCACACGAACAGCGAGTACTCTAAATGTAGAGCCCACATATTCAGACTTACAGTGTGCGCAACTAAGTTTATAAATGACAAAGCAGCGCATACTTTTAGGACGTTTATTTTTTAACCAAAAATTGATTTCATATTATATTTATTCACAAGAACAAATTTGAGACTTGGAGGGGGAGTATTTAGTTAAAAGAGACCAATTCTTTTTAAAGTTTTTTCGATTGGGTTCCGGAAAAAGGCAATGCGACATGAAGATCCCTTTATCCTCCACTGTGAGTTTTTGAGAGGCGAGTTTCACTATGAGTTTCACTGTGAGAGAGGCGATAGTTACTTTTTGTACGACTACAGACGTGACCCACAAGAAAAAGCTTCAAAGCCTTGGTGTGCTCAACAGCCTCCACCCTGGTGATGCCACAAAAGTTTTTCATAACTATTGTTCTGTGGTTTTATCTGCCCGTGTGACTCACCTGCTTGCCTTCAGCTTGTAATTTTATCTTCCTGGTTATAAATTAAACTTAAACAAATCTGTTCTTTGTTTCGAAAAGTTGGTCACTTCACTTCAAGGTGTGTAATCTGATCGTTTTTTAGAGGGTAGGAATGAACTAAAAACAGTTGCGTGTAGGTTTTTTTATATGTAAAACCATATAAAATATTTTCACCCATATTCAGCATAAAAAAATATTAACCTTTTGAAGGAGCTAGCCTCTAACAAGAACATTGTTACTAAGGCTGAAAAAGTAAGAGGTGTTTTGATAAACCGTCTTAAATATTTGAATAGCATGAACCACATAATATCTCAGAAGAAAAGATTTAAACCAATCTCTGAGCCTATTCTCAAATTTGCTACCCGTCTTAAGGAGAAGTTCAATAACTTTCTTCGAAAATTAAGACTCTTGCACAATATCCGAGGAATTATAAAAGTTTCTGTAAGTATCTGGCTCGGGCCCTGGAATTTCGTACAGCTTACCAAAGATTCATAAACCAAACTTTTGCGATGTATTCCCTTTCAGACCCATTTTTGTCGCATGCCGTACGCCCAGCTGTAACATTGCTAAACTTCTCCTCCTTATTCTGCTTCCATTCACTAGCAATAGTTATACCGTTCTCAATTCAAAGTCTTTTTGTGAATTAATCACTGCGGTTGAAGATGCAGACTCGCTATTTATGGGCTCATTTAATGTCGCAAATTTGTTTACAAACGTACGCTCTAACGAAACAATAGAGATTTGCCTAAATTATTTATTTGAGCACGTTAACATTGTTTCTGGATTATGCCGTTCAGTTTTTAAAAAATTATTACAGATTTCAGTTTTAAACTTTCATTTCGTGTTTCATAGCAAATTTTATCAACAGCTTAATGGGGTGGAAATGGAGTTTCCTTTTGGACTAAATTTCGCCAACATTTCTATGTGTTTTTATGAAAAGCAATAGCTAGACGTGTGTCCTATTGCCTTTAAACCTGTTTTATATAAACCTTACTTGGACGACACCTTCCTCTTATTTCGCGCTAGAGCGCCACTGGACATTATTTCTTCAGTACCTGAATTCTAAACACCCAAATATAAAATGTACAATGGAACTGGAGTGCAATAATTCTTTAGTGTTTTTGGACTCAAGGATATCCCGATGTGGCTATATTTTTTCTAGCTCTGTGTTCCGTAAATCTACTTTTACAGGTCTGGGTATTAGTTTTTTTAGTTTCTGCTCTTATCGTTTTAAATTAAATAGTATTAGAACTTTGCTGTGCGGAGCTTATAATGTTTGTTTCAATTTTTTTTCTTTCCGGGAGGAATTAGAATTTTTAAAAACGTATTTTTATGAAAATGGTTTTCCATTAGGACTCGCTGAATCTTTGCAGAATATTCTTAATCAAAAAGTTTTTACTTCTCCTTTAATTACTGTTCCAAAAAAAGATCATTGTCGCATTGCCTTTTTTCTGATCCCACTCGGAAAAACTTTAAAAATTACTCTTTTAACTAAACACTTCTCTATATCTTTCAAATTAGTTCTTGTGAATAAATATAAAATAAATTTTCGGTTACAAGGATAAACGTCCTAAAAGTATGCACTGCTTTGTCATTTATAAACATAGTTGCGCACATTGTGCGTCTGAATATGTGGGCTCTACATTTAGAGTACACGCTGTTCGTGTGGCAGAGCTGGAAGAAGTTTTCGTACTAACCGCACCCTTGCCAATCCTTCTCACTCTGCTGTACGAACTCATGCAGAGAAGTACAACCTCCCTGTTACATTAGAAGATTTTAAAGTAATCGCCCCAGCTTCTAGTATTTTAGATTCACGCATATTAGAATCTTCATTCATTTTAAGATAAACCAGTTTTAAATGATACTCAATCTGCTTACCCTCTGAGGTTGGTTTCGGTTTTTTATTTTGGTTTCTTTTTAATTATTTTGCTTTATGTATTTTAGTGCTTTATTCGCAAATGATATTGTGTTTAGGTCATAGTGTACACATGTGGTTTTTATCTTTCACCTTCTTGAAAGTGACCTAGATGGTCGAAACGTCGATATACATGTACATATATAATTTTTGGAAGTACAGTGTTTCATTATTAATCAATAAAACTGATACGATTGGAAGCGATTGTGAGTGCTTCTCTCTTTTTGATAAGACTTTGAAAAAAGTAAAACCTTAACATTACTCACTCTCAGTAAATGAAATGGATCGAATTAAAGGCTTCTTGTGCTGCCCGGTACCATTTAATCCACGTACCGGTACTGGTTCGCTGTGCGGTACCATTTAATCCACGTACCGGTACCGATTCGCTGCCTGGTGGTTAGAGACCACTGCTCTAGAGGAATATTAATTGTTTCGTAATCAATCCAAATATTAATTATAAAAGCAAGAACTTGCAAAAATAGGTTAAGTTAGGAGGTGCATACGTAAGGTAGTGTATTTGTTGGCTCTAATCTATTCAATTGCTATGGTTTTTACGACTGCGAAGTCAACGACGCCCTTCAAACATTTTAGGGTCGCTGAATAGCCACAGAAACGATCACTTTGGAAAAAGTGTTGATAAAACTTTATCTCTGATCATGTATACATTACAAATACATTGGATTTCTAATTATTATTGCCAACATCTCAAGACTCGTGATGTTCCGATCGACTTTTCCCGTCCACTGTGCGACAGCTTGGAGTACAGGCTCGTAGGGGCGCTTCGAAAAGCTTAATGAAGGTGCCGTTGAAAAATATCACGGCACGTTTACGGCTAGAATGATTATTTTTGTGAGTGGCACTTGACATATATTACCATAGGTGACCGAATTGACGATACGCTTTGAAAACGTATGGTTTCTAGTTTAAGTTTATTTTTAATGCTTCGTAATCTCGTAGCAACTCCATAAAAATTTATGCTGCTGCGGCAAGATTGATACGAGGTCCAGTATTGTATAACCGCTATCTTTTCATGCAATTATCTATTTTTCGGTTTTACAATGAACGATTTCATTAAACAACTATTTGTAATGAGCCTGAGCAACGGGATTATGAAGTCCACAGTTCATGTTTTTATTAGGTACTGTCACCCATGTTTTTGGAAGATACCTGACAAATTATCCAAAATTGGTAAAATTAAAAAACACATTGTTAGTAGTTTAAGTTTGGAATCTTTACAGCACAAAACTTTCAGATTTTAGGGCATTGTTGTCGCCATTGCTCTTGTTTCTGCATGTCATGAACAAGTCTCCGTATTGTGGTCCGAAATAAAGGTCCAATAAATAACAAACAATTTGAGCGCACGATTTAATAAGTTCCGTATTTCTTGCTGCTGTGTTTTCAATCATTGAAGAGAAGTACATACTGGTTATCAGACTGTTTTTAAAAATACATATTGTCAGGGTATACTTGAATAACTTTTAAGGTACTTGATATCAGCACTAATAAAATCATTTATGAAAAGACCGTTCAATAACAATGTTGACAGGAAGCCTCTTTATAAATAATTAAAACATACAAATTCTTTAGTGATCTATACAATATATTAAAGAATTAAAGGGTTAAGCGTGAATTGAAAAGCTCTTCAATTTTAGTGCAAATAAATATGGAAATTTATTTTACAAGTCAAATAAAACGCAGTGTAAATAACAGCAAAAGTATTTTTTGCAAAAAATGTTTACTCGTACGCTTTCAACAGCAGCGTCACTGATATTACTATGGAGCAGCGTATAATATTTATATTTGACATGAAATAAATTAAAGATAGACTATTTTTTTTCCTGAGTTTCTTACTAGTGAGTATTTTCTACTCTTTATATGCATGAAGATAAGTTGATTTTTTAATATCTGACTTTGTTTGTTTTATTTTTCAGGTTTTCCTGGTAGGTGGAAATTGATTTAGTTGAAGAGATTTATTTCGATGTAATTTGGACGTATGATATGCATTGAAATTGCTTTACCATTAGTAAGTTTTTAGTAATTAAATTTGCAATATGTTTTTCATTATTCGATTTTGATGAGTTACATTAACGTTTGGTTTACCCGTGTTACCTAGAGGTAAAGGAGAAGTTCAGGGGGCATTAAATAAGAAAATGAACAAATCCCTCATTTTACTTACCAATTAAAATAATACTTCATTCTATTCTAGTCTTGCTTGACTACTTAATTGAAAATCATCCTAGTAATCCTTCGTTCATGATGTCCCAATTATTAACACGACTAATTCATGTTCTAATTCTTTAAGAAGCTTTGAAACATGAATGCCTGTTTTCTTATAACAATAGAAATAGCAATAGTTTTCTTGTAGAAAATTAACCCACCTCTCTATGCCTGAAATATCATGTGCTGTAATGAGTAAGAAACGAATTAATTAATTTTGAAACCAAATTTCGGCAACGCTCGATGAAAATGAGTTCAATTGCAATTCCGTTACATTGCTGTGTGCAACGTAACTGCTCCTCCATGTAGGCGAAAATATTTATTAATGTTCCCTAGATCTTCAATAGAATACTCAATGCAGAGTGGCCCTTAACACGTTGCCTCCGATTGCTTGGCCGGTGTAAATCTTCACTTTGTACAAATTATTACTAGAAGACACCGTAAAATTTACAGAACTTAACCTAAGTGGCCCACATACGTACCACTTCGGAGTCAATTAAAGTTCTGATGTTTCATTCTTTTTGAGAAATTATTTTCAATATGAAACCATTGCCAACGTTACACCTTAGTTTCAGTTTAGAAATCTTATTGTTTCCAGCCAGAAATTATTTTCTCTTGACTAAATAACTAAAAGAGAAAATTATCGAAATTACATTTCTGTTTGAATATAGAAAATGGATATATTTTTGCGTTAAAATATTTTCTCGAAAATGAAGAATCATGAAGTTTAAACTTCAAAATTTTACAGTTAAGCTCTAATTTAGGTATCGTATTTCAGTAGACAAGACTAGCGAGATCTTTGCCAGTCTGTATAGTTGTGATGACTAGCTGTTTCTTGGGGTCAGAGATGCTCATTTCTTAGTTTTGTACCTCGACATGAAGTCTCCATCGACTTAGTTTACCACCGCACGCAGAACAAAATTAGCCATGCAGAGTTTCACTAACTTGAGTTTTAAAAACGCTATACCGGTAAAACTAGTTAACAAAGCTAAGTGTTAACTCTTGGTAGTATAGACACAAAAAAAAAACTTTAAATCCCCTCTTCAATATGGAAGTAACCTCATCTCTCTACCATTTTTAGTTTTATAGCTAAACTTTAAAATCTCCTTCAATATGGAAGTAACGTCTCTCTACCATTTTTAGTTTCATAGTTACAGCGTTTTTAAAAGGGTCAGTAGGTTATGGGCCACCCTGTATGATACTATGTCTAGGTGATAGTACATAGTACGACAAAACATGGGAAAAATTCATAAATTTGTAAGAACAAACAAAATAGGCATTGTACGACCGATTGAGAACATGATGTGTTTCATGGATACTAAAATAAAATGCCGCAATTAGAACAAGAGCCTATGTTATTACCACATAGATGTGTTGCAAGGATCTTGCAGTAACAGATACAATGATAAAAACCTTTAAATTACGCACGCTCTGCGGCAACAAGCCTAGAAACCCATGTTTATTAAATAAACAGATCTATATGAATGCAATAGAAGCAAATAGTTGTTTTATATGTCATAGTTGAAGATTAAAACATTTGATTGAATATGCCCTTCGTTTGCGTCGATAATATATAATCGCCTTAGTTGATAGGGAACGAACTTACATAAAGCAAGTTTCTACGCTGGTATTTTTTGCTGTAGGACAGAATTTTCATAGTCATTCGGAAGCCACCGATCGTGGTCGTTTACATATGTTTTGCTCGTCAACTGAGCGAAAATTGACTCGCTTGTATGAAAATAACTAGTTAAGTGTATAAACCGAGCTCGTCAACCGAGAGTCTAATATTATAATCCACAAAGTTTGTCACAATTGAAAAAGTTACTTAGGAATGAATTTCAGATGAAGCAGAAGTTCATGCAGTTTGAATCATGATGCAATCAAGCTTGTAAATAACTTGGGTGCAAACTTTCTTCATTCCTGAATGCTAAAATCAGACAAAACCATTCATGATAATTAATGATTCTGTTCATTTCATCAGAAGGGTGAGCCCTCATGCATCTATAATTTCGGTGAGCGAATAAATATAATTTCTTAATATCGTAAAACATTAGGCATGAAATGAAAACTTTTGGATCAACATAATCTTCGTATAGAAACATGATTTAAAGATACATGGGCTGAACTGATTTATTAGTAAATGACTGCACATCTGTGATCTGTCCCACTGTGACACTCATTCACGGCCTCAGTAACTCAGTGTGCCACGAGCAGTGATGGTGTGGGGATGTGGTGCAGTGCTCTTGAGATCGCCAGCGCGGTGCCGTTTTCGGAGTGCCTGTTGTATTCGGTGCCGTTAGCTGTGAATATCTACTGAATATTCACCGGCTTCATTCCCTCCGTTACAATTCCTGTAATAAGCCGCATTGCTGCCTCTGTGTGGAAGCTTCGCTTGTGGCGTGCTTGTGAATCTTGTAAAAGTCCTGAATTTAATTTAAAGTGCCGTTGGAAAAGCTTGCTTTGAATGGTCTGCGACTGCAACCTGTTTTGTGGTGCGTGCGTGCGTGTGTGTGTCAAAAGTGTGCGTGGTCGCACATGTGTTCGAGTGCATCGTCAAATCCCTCTGCAGGCTTCCATTATTACTTCATTTCTTTACTAAACTCTTCAAAAAATTAGCTTCCATCTCCACCAACTTCTGGCCTGCCAGTAAGGATCTCTAAAGCTGTTGTACGCATAGACCAGGACACACGTACGAGTGCGAGTACAAGCAAATCAACAGGTTCTGATGTACCACACAGTGCAGTACCACACAGTGCAGTACCACACAGTGCAGTACCACACAGTGCAGTACCACACAGTGCAGTACCACACAGTGCAGTACCACACAGTGCAGTACCACACAGTGCAGTACAGTACAGTGCAGTACCACACAGTGCAGTACCACACAGTTTTTAACAGTAACATCTTAAAACTAGTGATGCTTCTGCCTGACCACACTACAACTAACGCCTGTAAAACGCAGCACAAGACGAAGTCAGTAGTCTTGGTTCAGAGTTTCGAGCGCTTAGTTTCATGTTGAGTTCAGAGTTCAGATGAGTTACTGAACTGATTTTTGCTCCTCACTTTCTCTCTCACGGGACACTGACGTGTCGTGCTCACGAATTCGTGCTGGATCATCGCTCTCATTCTGGTGTTATTATTTCTTGGTGTTCATATTGCAAGTGTTATTATTTCTTGGTGTTCATATTGCAAGTGTTATTATTTCTTGGTGTTCATATTTCAAGTGTTATTATTTCTTGGTGTTCATATTGCAGGTGTTATTATTTCTTGGTGTTCATATTGCAGGTGTTATTATTTCTTGGTGTTCATATTGCAGGTGTTATTATTTCAGATGCTATTATTTTTCGATGATATTTCCCGTGTTATTATTTCCCGCTGTTTATATTTTTAGTGTTCATATTTCCGGTGCTATCATTTATCGATGATAATATTTCCGACGTTATTATTTATTGATGATAATATTTCCGGTATTATTATTTCTCTATGGTAATATTTCCTGTGTTATTATACACCACTAAGCTAACAAGGTAATTAATTAATTTCTCACTTTTATCTAAGTTAAATTTTTACTACGCCGGCGGAGTCCCGGCTGCTCGGAAAAATTAATTTGTTAACAGTACAACTTTGCATTGAAAATCCAATTTCCAAATTTTGAAGTAGACTTAAAGCTTTATAACTCGTGATAATTTCGAGCATTTTTAAAATCCTTCAAGCAATTGTCTTGAGTGACGCTTGGAGCAATTTTTGTCTTAACTTATTCTGAGGAAGGACCACTGATACAAAAAGTTTTGCAGGGGAAGAAACAATAACACGCGCGTTATACAGGGAACCAGGGGCATTGCATGGCAGATGACAGTAATTCTTGTGTGTATCAGACATGTGCTTGTCGTGAGTCTACCTGCCACGGCCACTGCATCCCACCCACACGCTGGCGGCTCGGCCATGCGCGTCTAAACGTCTGGGTGAATGAATGTGTCTACTTTACTCACCATACAGGTCTTCCTGTACCAGGGGTTGTTAGGTCTTCCAGTAAGACTTGGTCTGTCGTCATCATAAGTCTTCCAGTAAGATTTGGTCTGTTGTCACCGCATGTCTTATATTAAGACTTGGTCTGTCGTCGTCACCACATGTCTTCCAGTAAGACTTGGTCTGTCGTCATCACAGGTCTTCCAGTAAGACTTGATCTGTCATCACATGTCTTCCAGTAAGACTTGGTCTGTCGTCACATGTTTTCCATTAAGACTTGCTCTATCGACACCACAGATCTTCCTGTCCCAGGGGTTGTTAGGTCTTCCAGTAAGACTTGGTCTGTCGTCATCACAGGTCTTCCAGTAAGACTTGGTCTGTCGTCATCACAGGTCTTCCAGTAAGACTTGGTCTGTCGTCATCACAGGTCTTCCAGTAAGACTTGGTCTGTCGTCATCACAGGTCTTCCAGTAAGACTTGGTCTGTCGTCATCACAGGTCTTCCTGTGTGGGAGGGACAATAATTACCAGGTTTGAATAAAGCTCGTTCAATGGAAGTCTAGCTGTGTAAGGCTGCTCACTAAGTCTCTGAGTTGCTTGGCCGGACGTCTTGCTTATTACATCCTCCAGTGGTGGTGGGATGCAGCTGGAGACAGGTGTACTTGAGTGATGTGTCTTATCAGTGATGTATTCCAACAACTGCCAGTGGCTGAGATACATCATTTGGTGCTTACGTATTATCGGGAGGACCTTTAAAAAAACGACTCAAAAATTAAAGTAAATTATTTATTGAAACGGTTAAAACAATAAAACCTAACCTAACCTAACCTAACCTAACCTAACCTAACCTAACCTAACCTAACCTAACCTAACCTAACCTAACCTAACCTAACCAACAAACCCTGTGAAAAAAAAGAAAAAGTAAAAATCAAAGGTCCTCCCGATAATACGTAAGGACCCATCATTCTCTCTGAGGCTGCATGCCTGGTGCTCAGTGTTTCATTTGTTTTGATTATTTTTCATGAATTGCTGTGAAGTTTTTGTCAACGGGATTCCTGGGAACTTTAAACTTCAGTTCTTTCGTGTTTATAAACTCTAAATCAATTATTGAAAACTGTAGAGAACCTTAAAAAATTAAAGAACTTGAAAATTTTTAAGAACTCTGTAATTATAAGGAGCTTTGGATCTCTAAAGAACTGTAACACTTTATAGAACTCTAAAACTAAAGAAACGAACTAAACTATAACGCTCTATAGAACTCTAAAACTAAAGAAACGAACTAAACAACTGTAACGCTCTATAGAACTTTAAAACTAAAGAAACGAACTAAACAACTGTAACACTCTATAGAACTGTAAAACTAAAGAAACGAACTAAAGAACTGAACTCAGAACTTTAGTTGGACATCGAGCTCGGGCAGGTGTAGGAGAGGGTGAGGAGACTTGAAAACATTCTCAGCATTCTCTGTTTTGTTGGATTAGGAGAAGTCAAACACTGCGAACAACGCAGGAACTGGCAAGTATTCGTAGTGTTTGTTTGGTGAATTTTGTAGTGAGCGACCGAGCGCATGAGCGCACACAGTCACAAGTGTGCATTAGATTAATTTATGTTCATTCAGTAACCGGAAATATTTGTTTTACCGTACAAACACGCGCTCCCGTCGACTTACTTAGTGTGGGCTCAACTATGTAAATGACGAGCGTTATTCTTGCGTTGAAAAGCGTTGTGCGATACTGCTATGATAAATTTCTTAAAGGGCTTTATGACGGAGGTGTTGTTTGTAGATCAACCTTTAAAATAGTTCTACTGATCATGTGTTTATGAGTCCCATCGAAAGCTTAACTATGTGAGTTTTTTTCAAAAATACCAGGTGCATAAAACGAGGCAAATAAATACCAGAAGGCAACATGTGAACTAATTTCAAGCACGTGATATCTATGGACTAAATCTGAGTTAGCCTCACAAATGGTCAAGCCTGAGAAAGGGACAATCAGATAAAGTGTGTATGGCCTGAACAATGTACGGCCTACAGACCACAACGTGCGATCAACTCAACTACGAAATAAAACAATCAAAAGGAAAATCTTGAATCGTCCTTGAGCGCAATCAAACCGGAGCCTGGGAACATTTTTTGAACACATAAAATCGAGTATAAATACGCGATATTAATTCAAATGTATCTACTTCATTGTACGTATTTAGAATCGTTTAACACGTTGCCTCCGATTGCCTGACTGGTGTAAATCTTCACTTTGTACGCATAGTCACTAGAAGGATCTGAACAAATTACAGAACCTAACCTAAGTGGTTCACATACGTACCACTTCGGAGTCAACGTCTTAACACATTCATTACGGTATGACCCACCGGTGGATCACTCAGGTTAGGTTCTGTAATTTTTTCAAAGTTTTCTAATGGCTGTATGTACAAAGTAAAGATTTGCACCGGCTAGGCTACCGCAATGAATGTGTTAACCTTCCGTCAGACGCAAGCTTGAAAGTGCTTAGCTAAATTAAAGTAACTGTACCTGTCAGATCAGTTGCACTCGACGGAAGGTTAAACAAATTAACGCACGCGACTGATTTTGACTGAGGAGCAGAGAGTTCATGTCCTGTGTTTCTGAGCGTGCACACGTCATGCTATACCGTACAGGTCTCCAGCACAACTGTGCGTGCAGTAATTAAGTGACGGTGCACAGGTGCCCCTGTACGGAGATGTGTGTAATCTGCGTGCTTCAAATAGCTGACTCAGGCGAGACGGAGATCTTGTGGGCGGATTGAAACTCGGAAACTAGGAATGAAAAATTAAGCTTGTGTTGGTCACTGGAGACAGCTCCAGTATGAAGGCTGTGCTGTGAGCTTCAACAGGTATGAAGAAAAATAGCTCACAAGTGCGATGCTTTAGTATGGGGGATGTCTGGAAATGGAATTTCATGGTAGTAGAGACAGACGCAGAGTTAGATCGTCGCCTCAAGGTGATTTAAAAACGAACGTGATTTGCTGTACGATTTATATGATGTAAATGTAAGATACGTACTTGTAATTACAATGGACAACCAAGAATTGACATTAATTCTTTGTCATCTGGAGCCCATTTGTTCAACTTCAGAGGAATATTTCGTGAAATGAGAATTATCTCGTGTTATCTTACTGAAGCAGTAAAGATGAGAATTATCTTGTATTATCTCAATGAAGTAGTAGAGATGAAAATTACCTCGTCGTGTTATCTCAATGAAGCAGTAAAGATGAGAATTACCTCGTCTTGTTATCTCAATGAAGTAGTAGAGATGAAAATTACCTCGTCGTGTTATCTCAATGAAGTAGTAGAGATGAAAATTACCTCGTCGTGTTATCTCAATGAAGCAGTAAAGATGAGAATTACCTCGTCGTGTTATCTCAATGAAGAAGTAGACATGAGAATTATCTCGTCGTGTTATCTCAATGAAGAAGTAGACATGAGAATTATCTCGTCGTGTTATCTCAATGAAGAAGTAGACATGAGAATTATCTCGTCGTGTTATCTCAATGAAGAAGTAGATATGAGAATTATCTCGTCGTGTTATCTCAAGGAAGAAGTAGACATGAGAATTATCTCGTCGTGTTATCTCAATGAAGAAGTAGACATGAGAATTATCTCGTCGTGTTATCTCAATGAAGAAGTAGACATGAGAATTATCTCGTCGCGTTATCTCAATGAAGAAGTAGACATGAGAATTATCTCGTCGTGTTATCTCAATGAAGAAATAAACATGAGAATGATCTAGTGTTATCTCACAAAAGAAGCACTAACAATACTATATAATATTACCTGGTATTACGGGTTATGTCATCCATACAATGAGTCAGAACTGGAATGCATCTAATCCAAGTTGTTGATAGCACTAGTGAAAGTGTTTACGTGCTTCATTTAGGTACTCCTGAACGCTGCTCGTTCAGTAGCGTAATCTGCCACAATGGTTTCTGCTCAACAATGAATGCTCTTGTGTACGAGAGAACTGTGAATTTGAATGAACTCTTTTTACTTTAACGTCCCTTTTCTTCGATAATTTTCTCTTAACAGTATTGCAGTATGTGTGTTTTGCTCTTCTAACTTTCACTGTTCAGAACAAAAACTTCACTCTCATCAAGACAAGAAAACTGCGCGCGTGTTTTCTCTTGTTTTTGACCGTTTGCTTCGGCGCGATATAGAAGGATCTACTGAAGCGCTAGCAAAACCTTGTTACTACTACTACTATTACTTGACCGTTTGTGCCGTAACGAACGCAAACCTACAAAGCTGTGATGAGTTTAGACAAGGTTACCTACAAAGCTGCGATGAGTTTAGACAAGGTTACCTACAAAGCTGCGATGGGTTTGCACGAGGTTACCTACAAAGCTGCGATGGGTTTAGACAAGGTTACCTACAAAGCTGCGATGGGTTTGCACGAGGTTACCTACAAAGCTGCGATGGGTTTGCACGTGGTTACCTACAAAGCTGCGAAGGGTTTACACGAGGTTATGCTCGGAGGAAGTCCAGGGCTTGTCCTCATTAGGGCCGGATTAGCTTAGGCCCGAACGGCTTTCCCGATGCTGACCCTCGCTGTGGCCATTTCCCTTGGTCGTCTGGTCGCTCCTGTTGTTCTGGTGCTGAAATAAGCGCCGCTAATTGCTTCTTCAATAAGCTCTGTTCGTCTAATTGCGGCTCATGAACATTATTGAGTTATATTATTGGGGATATTTTGTATATGAATTGAGATGGTTGCGTGACGTGTAGTTTGTGATATGGTCTTCAGACGTGGATTTAGCTACTAAACTCTCTTAGTATTAGCAAGTTTATTGAAGTAAACTTAACTAATACGTATAAATGACTTCAAGAATGAAATACTGAAACTTTTCTTCTTTCTCTTGTTACAAAAGTTGATGATAGGTTGAGCACAAAATAACTAATTTCAATTACATACCTTCGCTTTAGATAGAGGAAAGTATAATGTATAACTTTGTACATGAGAATTTTGTGAGTATCTCGTATCAACTAAAAAGGTGCAGCCATAGTCTGACATACTTTCTCAAAATTGGCTTCCTGTTTGTTATCATAAAATTGTCCAATCAAGCTCTGCTCATGATACACCACACTGTCTGACCTTTGAAATTTTACTCAACGATGTTCCATGAAAATAAAAGAAGTTCTTCCGGAATAGAAACCATTTCATTCGCTCTGTATCTTTATAAATGCTCTCTGATCATCAATGCCCATATAGTACTAAGTAATTTTTGAGTGGACCATAATTGCTAAGGTTTTATGGTTTTGCATTTGTTTATATACTGCAGAATCCTTTGTTCTTCTTTGTCTACGATCTTCAATTGATTTCACGAAAATTGTCAATATTTTTGGTTTGAGTCATCTTTCTGCTCTCTGATTACTTCCTTTCTATTTTTTCATTCTCTGGAGAAATGCACCCACGGTCTAATAAATTCAGTTGTGAAAAATTATTGTTTTCCGTAATTGAAAAGTCAGAGGACTGAAGAGAATTTAGTATTTCAAGAATTAAGGCCTCAATATAAAAAATTCAACTCATGGGCTCATAGAAGAATTAGAAAGAATGAATAAAATATTATCATTTGTTTCTATGTTTTCATGCTCTTGTGTTGACATGGAATACATCATATAAGGCGTTGCGTGTCGCCAGGGCGAAGATGCCAAAAATGAGTTTTCATTAACTGTCATTCAAAGTTTATAAAATCGAAATTTGCATAACATAATCAATTGCGTACATATATCATTATGTTATTGGTCTCATTAGCTGACAGGGCCAAAAAATCAAGCTCGCCTGTTAGATTTTGGTGCTTAGAAAACGGATTTTTTAGCTGATGGCGTCTTCGCCCTTGTGGCACGGAGCATTTCGTTTGACAGAAGCATTACCGTCAATAGAAAGGCGAGTATCCTCCTTTCATTTCAACAACTTCAATTTGTTTTAGGTTCAGACTGTCTCATTTCTTCTCATTCAACTATGTTGTATAAGTGAGAGATATCTTTAGCTATTCTTCAATAAAATCTGCCTAAGGCCTTTAAGGGATGATGACAGAGAATGCCGATACCAAAAATATATCTCTTCTATTAACAGCGCAGTTACTTGATTATCTAGACTTCAGATGATTTTTCAGGCCCCGTCTATTAACCCACGTCATGTTTATGTCCTTTTTACAATTTTTACCTTACGTTAGCTCTGCAAATCGATACATTATAATCTTGACAAAGACATTCACTAGCAGAGAGCGATGGGGATGAGTGTCTGGACTATGACACGGACTCGTATAATAATTAGATGATCTTCGCCATTAACTCCACCGAACGACGATTTAACCAAAAGACTTCCATGATTGGTCTGCCCAAATAGCTCCGATCCTGTCAGGGCTTCAGGGATCATTAAGGATTGAAACATTTTTTTGGCTCATGACGCAAGCAACGGAAAACTTGAGTCATCAGTTGCTTTTGCTTGCTTTCGATGATCCATCGATTAATCTTTGTGTGCGTTACACTAGTCCCTCCTCCTATGAAAATTTGTTTTAGGAAGCAGGGGAATTGGGATTGCTGTGCTTTCATGGTGTTAGACTTTACGAAGCTTTTGACGAATAGTATTTATCGAGACCTGGATTCGTTAGTGCTGATTTATGTTCGAGGTCCTTCAATGGGCAAGATTTCCATTGTTTGCTACCACAAGGGGAGCACGTACTTGTTTGTATACTTTGCTACACTTGGTGTTCCTTGTACGAGTATTACGTATGATCATTATTTTAACATTCATCGTGAATTCAGTTATGGTCTACGATACATAAGTTCTTGAAAAATGACGCTTTCATGCGGGAATCGTTTTCAAAATCGGCACGGCCAAGCAGATTTAAAGTTTATATATGAAAAATATATATCGTACTTCGTAGTAAATAATGCAAATATATGCTTTCCGTTGAAGATCAAAGCAGTCTTACAAAATTAAAATGTATTTTGGTCAATACAGGAGCAAGAGAAAATATTGAAAGGAAAAACAATTGTTCCCTTTATTTTTTCTATCTTGTTGACATGCTCCTGAGTTGAAAATGTAAATGATCCCTTAATTCCTTAGATGCTGTATTTTATTTCACTCTTGTATATTTTACTGTCAGAAAACAAGGATTTCTAAAATGATGGATATATTTGTTCGTTGATAAATTTCTTTAATGAAAAGAAAGTAATACCTGTTAAACAGATCTTCTATGTATTCTGAATTACAGACGTGGTAAAAAGTCTCAATCGTGTGACTGAGATCCTTAGTTAAAAATATTAGAAACGAACAGGATATTTTCTGTAAGATTGAGTACATGTACGTTCATGTATACAAATAGTGCTAATTCATAGCTACAGAGAGGCTAACTGTTTAGTTAGAGAAATTCATTAAGCTTGGAGAGCCATCCGTGCCTCTGTTCCAGGCGTCACCGCAGTTTTGTGGAAGGCAACGATGACTTCAAGCTATGATATGCAACAAATAATTGGTCACTGAGCTCCAGCTTCAGATTTCCTCAATTTGGAATAAAACCTTTAGCAATGAAGTCTACAGGCCTGACTCTTTAATGTACTTCCTGTATTTGATCTCCTTGTATTCATGTTCATGAAGAAAAGTTAAGCTTCATGATAAAGATCACGCTTCCCCAAAGACTTTTACGATATTGTCGGTTTTTTCATAACCGATGTTGTTGTAATTGGTTATTTTTTGTTGATGTGAAATTCCAAGAACTCTTTTCTTTGTAGATCCTCTTCTTTAATGTTAGTTACAAACCATGACAATTATGAACTATAGCTCAGTTTTAGTTCATAAAATAACTTATAGTCTATCAGATACGTTGCCTGCTGGCTACAGGTAATACAAGGCTACCTGTTCAAATAAACCACAATTAAAAAAAATTAACGTATTAGTACTGCTACAGAATCACCGACACAAAAACCCACTTCTTTTTTACCTACAGTAAATGATAACAGCTACCGATAAATGGTCGTCTTCTGCATGTCGGAGTTTTGACCCCTCACTGTTTTGTGAGCGTGTTCGTAGGTGCTACACGGTCTGATCCGGGCTCTCCGTGGCCACGCCATGTCCATGCGCTCGCACCAGCTGCTTAGGTCCTGTTCATCTGATTGCAGTCGCAGATTGATCAAGAGTTCGCCTTATGGGGGTCCAGATGACTCATTTTACGAGTCCACTTCAACCTGACGACCACGCGAGTCTTTCATGTAATATGTATTGGATAGGTCAGCGCTCTTTGTCAGAACTAATAATTCGAACTATTTAATATTATTAAAACTAGTAAACCTACACGTGAAATTCATGTGTGTTTTACTGAAAATTTTCGTTTGATTTGCCAGTGGACGCGGGATTAGCCAAGGGGTTTCAATATCGAAGGTTGTGCCTTTGGTTTCCACAATACGTACAATGCTTACGATACATGCATACCCTACCAAATTTCCTCCTATCTAAATCCTTAAGAACGTGACAGAAAGACGGACCAAACAAGCAAGCAACAAACTGTGTATTATTAAATAGTGGAATAGAGTTATTGTGCATTAAAGAAGCTCTAAAATAACAATCTGCTACCATGTAAGTTGGGCTTTGAAGATCTTGGTTTCTGAATATCGGTTGTTCGGTAAGTCAGAGCTCACTATTCAATAGATGCATACATGAGCTGGTAACTTTTATATTGTCGTACATGGGCACACAAGATTTCTGTGATAGCTCTCATTTCGTGACGGCTATGGACCGTGGAAACTGGTGTCACGAGACCTGTGTAAACTTATGCGTTGTATTTTAATGAACAGAGCAGCAACCAACTCCCGTGACTTGCCAAACTTGGCTCTTGTCTAAATTTAGAGATCACATCTGGTTAATTTAGCGCTGGAGTATAGCTGCCTAACTTCTGCTTCATTTGAGAGGGCAGTATTTCATGTAAATTATAGTTGTTGTATGCGGTCAATTTCTCTCATACACTCTCAAACTTCATCTAGACTTGGTTTCATAATCAAAATCTTAGAAACACATCTCTGCTGGAATATTTGTTCTTGACTTTCTATCCATGGTTTCTGAACCAGAAACATAACACATTTGTCAGTGAAGGTACTCATTCTGAAAATATTAGTTTGACATGTTGCACCTGGTCGTACATGTAGATTTGGTTTGAAACCAGTTTTGGCTTGACACTGTTTTAGGCAGGCCACACCTGAGTGACTTCAATAATTGGCTGCTGGATTGGTTCTTTTCCCGGCGTATGCTGAGCGTTACCGATCATTACATAGCCCTTAGGTTTATTGCAGCGGTTCTGGAACTTCAGCTTTAGAAACGCTCAATAGTTTCAACTTTCACTTCAACCTTAAAATGGTGTAGCTCAACTTTAAACTTTCCATTTGAGACCAACCGAGTTCATAGTTCGCACTTAAATTTCTTGTCTTAACCACGGAAGGAAATGGTAGTTTTGATTATTGCTCAAGTATTGTAAGAACTGAAGCAGAACACTTTACTGAATAGTTTCACGTTAAATTTGAACCGTGCTCCTGAATTTCAGTAGCGATGGTTGTTTACGAGTATCAAAATGTCATGTTGACGTATTTTGAACTATTTATTTGAAGTTTGTGCTTCTCATACTGTATATGACGTAAAACTGATGGGAGTCATTGTACAGGAAACTCATCATTAATTCAAATGATGAAGTGCATGAAGCTCAACATAGATGATGCAACTGTTTATACACCTAACCTACACACAGCTGTAACTGTACACCTGATATATGCACTTGTGATACACACAGCTGTAACTGTATACCTGATATACTTGTGATACACACACAGCTGTAACTGTACACCTGATAAACTTGTGATAAACACACAGCTGTAACTGTACACCTGATAAACTTGTGATACACACAGCTGTAACTGTACATCTAATATACTTGTGATAAACACACAGCTGTAACTGTATACCTGATAAACTTGTGATACACACAGCTCTAACTGTACACATGAAATAGTTGTACTGTACACACAGCTGCAACTGTTTGAACTTATGAAATAATTGTGATGTACACACAGCTGCAATTGTTTGTACGCTTGCCATAGTCGTGATTACGAAGCAAATAAATGATCTGAACAGTACAGGTGGTCTGGACAAGAAGAGCCCTGTGTCTCTGCGAGACGATAAGAATGAGTTTACTATAAGCGATTTTATTAAGCAAGTGAGTGATACGTACTATTATGTGGCTATTCTAAATTTATTTTGAAATCATTCGTCTGTTTTTTTCAATGAAATTTGCATTAATGAATGAATATGGTACTTGCTGGAATGCCTCTTCAATATTTGCCTTTTTGGAAGTCACATCAGAATGAGTTTAATATCCGAGATTTTAGTAAGGAAGTAAGTGATACGTACTGTTATATCGCTGTGTTCGGTGACAAATTTATTAATTTAGCTCGTGCTAACGCAATCATCTCCAGCTTAATGATAATGTTTGCCATGTATTACGATGACTGTGCACCGTTAAAGTTCTTCTAATTTAGTCTCTCTGGTGTCCATGCGATTGTGATCTGTGCCTTTGAGCAGTATTATCTCTAATTCCACAATGATTCGGAGTGTAGTTTTGAATCTTCTTTTGTTTTGGAATGACTTTTGATTATCATGTAAACAACTAAATTTATGAACATAAATACGTTGAATTTAAATTATTCAAATCGCAAAGTGTAGAATGAATATAAGAATAGCTAGCACGGTGACAAGCGCTTGCTTAAATAATAAGCAGTCACTATGTCAACCTCTACATGAAATCTAAAATTTCAGGCAACTAATTCAAGCAACAAAGACAACATTTACATGTATACACAGCGACGAAAAATCAGTAACCTTAATAGAGTCAAAATACGTTCACTGAAAATCTGTAGCGCGTCTCGGCTACATGAGCTACAAAACAAGCCCTTGAGAAAAATCTTGAAGAGGCAGTGCATTACAGGTTAAAAAAACAACGTGAAGCTGAGCAGGGTAAAAATAGAGCGCTGGGAGGCACTTTAAAATAGCATCACTCGATTGTAGACAACGAAGGCAAGTAAATATTCTAGAAACTACATGTCATTGAAGGTGATGTGTCAGAAGAGATTCATGAGATACTAGTGAATCTCATAGTATCTCACTCTTCTTGTACACGAGTCATCGTACTTATTTAAATTTTTGTTTTACGTCAACCTTGAGACGAATTTTCTGCTTTATAAAAATAAGAAAAATTTGGTTTATCAGTGACTCGGAAAGTGATACAGTTCCTTCATCTACAATAAATATCTGGATTATGGGGTCACTTGAGAATCGGAAAACTGTGTTTAATACATGCATATATTTTTATTACAGATTTTTTAGTATGTGATGGGTTCATCAGTTGTTGTTATGTCTAATACTTATATTACCTTCATCACCTAACTGAGCAATTAACTTATCTCCCTTTATGTGTTCACATTTGCATGATTGTATTCATTTCAGGCTGAACGCTTGATGTATTTAACAAAGGTAAACAAAAATGTCTTACCATTTTTAAAAGTGAATAGCTGCTCAAAATATTTTATTTTACTTTTTACGCCTTATCGTACGAGGCCTCCAAATCACTAGATTTCGATCAAAGACGCTAAGTTCAAGGGATAACATGGGATGCTTTTTGCAATTATTTCCGACCCAACCAAGGGGATTAAAACTTTCAATGACAGAGACAAAGAAAAATAGAAAAGTTTCCGCTAGTTTAATAGAAGGGCTAGGGAACCCTACTTGTTTGAGTAGGGCTTTTTCTATAATTTGAGCTTTTTTCTATAGTTAAGCTCTACTCAATAAGTTTTTAGTACAGTGTATTAGACGAAAGTTGAAGTAAAAGTACTTTATTCACGTGGTGAAATAAAATTTAGATGTTGTTTTAAAAATTCATGTTAACTACAGTAAGTTGTTATGATTTTTACGTGTAGAAATGAAACTAAAAAACGGAGTTGTGATAATTAATATACTTGAGAAAAATTTCAAATTCGATTCCATTCATGAACTAATTTTCTCTTTAAATCTACTCTATAGTATTGCCATCGAGGTTGGATTACATAATCCGTTAATAGCTGGTAGAGTCGATTTTATATACCAACTTAAGGGTAAAATTTGGACCAGTATATCTTTATTTTTCGAGTGTGGTAAATAATTCCGATTTTGAAGAGCTATAAATTCGCCGGCGAAAAATTGAGACTTAATATTCATCATAAAAATTCAAATGAGTTTGTAGCTTATCGAACGTGTTGCTCAAAGTCATCATGCGAAAATTCTTCAACTTGAGAAATTCAGCTTAGCTTTCGAAGTTGAATTGGAATACAGATTATCTTTATTCAAAATTGTGTTCAATTTCTCTCATTTAGTATATCTTCAACATCCACACGTTTCGGGTGAATAGTAGTCACTGTACACAAAGGACTTGAATATTTAACTTTTTGTAAAAATTAAATCCGTTTTTGGTTAGGAAACATTTATTCTTTAGCATTTCTGTGACTTGTAACACGAAACAACATGCCAAACGTCTTGCAAGTACAACCTTCTTGAATCAGCTGCATAAGCTTTACAAAAAATTGTAAACTAAATTGTTTATTAAGAAAAAAACTCGTAACAAAATTATAATTGAAACGTACAACGTGTGAAATTTAACTTGATCGTACGTTACTCGGACCACGTTTACGTGTCGTAAAATTTGTCTTCCCTGCAGAGCGCGGGAGAGATGAAACGTTCTTGCCGTGTTTGCTCGATGTTTAGGTGCGTGCGTGCCCAAGCATGCACTGGGTGGCTTACCTCGCTTTCGTCCTCAGCGGTTTCCTCAAAAATTTCTTTCAGTTCATTTTCTTGAGAGCGAGCGCGTCCAGTAATTATCTAACGTTTTGTTGATAGCTATTGTTTTGTGCAGCGTTGGCACTGGGGTGTTTTGGTGGGAATGTTGTGTACGTGGATGACGAGAAGCGGTGACAGTTCAGTCTTTCCATGAAAATTACCGAGGACCGCAGTGTTTTTGGCTAAAAGTTCAATGCATCCCCGCACTTCGGATGGTCATCTTTTCCTAAAAATTTCTCGAACTGTACCTGCATGCCTTTTTCGTGTCACGTGTGTTACATGCCTTAAATTTAGCTTGCGCCTTTTCTTCTCTACTGGGATCCATTTCGTAAGTTTTGTGAATTTTATACCAAGTTTCAGAGTAAAAAAGTTTTCTATTTAGAACGATTTTACTGAATTGATTTAACCCACATTCGGGCCATTTTTACTGCCTGAAAATTTGTTACTTCGCTTAATGAGATCCTGGCTTTCAGCAAGGTGTAATTGATGACGACCAAGTTTTATGGTGTCTATTAAAAACTCAAACTGAATAATTAACAGAAGTTTTAAATGTTCTTATGCGACTCTGTACTCTCTGTTCCAGTTTTTCTATCTCTCTCTTGTATTTCATATGGCTATTGATTGCATGGCTAATTTCAGAGTAAATTTTGCTAAGTATGTAAATAACAGATGTATGGAACTGGACGTTTTACGTTCAACTTGTATATTTATCCATTTAGTGCAAATCGCTGATTTTTAATTCTCTGACTGAAAAGTTAACTGGAGATCATACGATATATGTGCTTACCCAGCGAATTGAATACGTAATCTGTCAACTTGAATGTAAAAATAATTTTGTGTCTGTCAATGTACGGGCATAATTTCTAGCCCTAAAATTCTTACAGGGAATGGGTTTAGACTCTTGCCTGATCGTTATTTAAAGAAGACGCATAAATAATATTTATGCGATTTAATAATAATTTACAATTAACAAAAAAATACGATGAACAAAATCCTAATCTATGAGCAAGCTAACTCTAACTAACGGCTTGCTAGAGACCGACCAGTCAGATTCTGAAAACTATGATCAGCCGGCCACAAGTGCGCGGGACTATGTAAACGTATGATTAACTATAGCTACGATTATTGATCTGTTATGCACCTTTATCCATCTATACTGCACTGACACGGATATAAGGGGCCGCCGAAGAGGTTAGGCCGGTTGCGCTTTCGAGTATTTTTTGAGTAGCAATACCGACGTAGATACTTCTAGACAGAGGTGCTCTGTATAGTTCACAGTTAATGGGAGAACTTCACCAGTTACTGGGGGTAAAGCCAATTTTCACTACGCTGTACCATCTTCAGTGTAATGGCCGCATTGAGCGTTGTTACGGTACGCTGAAAGCCTCTCTACGTAAACGGTGTGCAGATACACCGAAAAATTGGCATGGAGACAACTGCAGTTATGTTTGCTCTTCGCGAACTACCGGCAGACAAGTTGTGGTTCTCGGTTGACGAACTCTTGTATTGACGCCCAGTTAGGGGTCCACTGTCCGTGCTCCGGGACCTGTGGGAAAATAATTCCTTACAAACGAAGGAACGTTCTCTCTTCCACTATGTAATTAACCTTCAAACCAAACTAGAAGAGACGGCCAAGTTAGCGGCCGAAAATTCCCTTATCAGCTCCGCTGAGTGCAAAGCTTATTTGGATTTAAAATCTCAAAACGGATCTTTCGCCGTTGGAGACGAAATTCTCTTCCTCCTCCGAGATGAAAAACAAAAAGCTATTAATGTCGTGGAGTGGCTTTTGGAAAGTATTAGAAGGGCGTAACCATGTAAACTGCGTTATAGACATTTAAGGTAGCACTAAGCTTTATCATGTAAACTTGCTCACACGGTATTTCCGCAGAAGTGCTACTAATCTAACTTTGTCAGAATCTTGTGCATCTGCTTACCCTTCTTCAGCTCAAAATTGTGTCATCGACCAATTTTCTGACTGCGCGACTGACCTCCCATTTTTCCCAGGAGAAAGAGTCAATGACAATTTAAAAGTAAATCCCGCCCTTGATCATGGAAAGCGGAGAAGTATTAGGGAATTATGTTAATTTTCAGATGTTTTCTCTGACGTACTCGGTTGTACGCAGACCGTTCAACACGATTTATAATTAACTGTAACTAGATCCGGTAGGACTAAATCGCATCCGGTGCCTTTGCATCTCAGACTTCACTTTGAAAAAGAAGTGGAAGGACTAATGAAATTATGAATAATACAACCCTATCGTTTCCATGTAGTCTACATTGCAGGAGCCGACAATATGGGTGCAGACCTCCTTAGCCGGGCATAATCTCTTTAACTTGGTATATTTTCGTGGCCTTTTTGTTTCCACTAGTTCTCATGCGTGGAGTAATCTCAAATAGGCTTAGTTTCTTAATTGCAGAAATTTACCTAAGTTGAGAATCTTTTCCCTGTAAACTTTGCTAAATCTTTTCTTTCCATAAGAAGATTTTTCTTAAGAGAGGACGCATGTCAGTGAATGGATCCGACTTTCTTTCACGCGTTTTCTTTTTCATCATTCCTTTGAATGGTCGCCCCCGTTTAGACTTCCAGTGCGCTATCTTTCTGGCGCGCAACCGGTAAGACTAACCTGTGCTGCACAGTAAGTGACTATGGTAACATGGAAACTTAGATTTGTAGTATTTGTTTATTCTTAATCAAAGAAAGTGTTTTTCTCGTCAGGCTTGAGCTCAGTTCAGCATACGGTAGTTTTTCGGCGAAGGAAGATAGGTAGTTAAAGCATAGGTAGTCAAATCAGCACAGGTGGATAAAGGTGTACAAACATGTACAAATAAACTTGGCTATAGTTCGTTAAACGTTTAGTACCGTGCACTTGTGGGCGGCTGAACATAGTTTTCAGAATCTGACTGTTCGGTCTCTAGCAAGCTGTGAGAGTTAGCTTGCTCATGGTTTGGATTTCGTTCATCATTGTATTTTTTCTTTGTTAATTATCAATTACTATTAAATTTGTAGATATTACGTATTTTTCTTCCTTAAATAACTGTCAGGCAAGAGTTTAAAGCCATTCTGTGAAATAACCTTAGGGCTAGAAATTATGGCCTTACTGTAAATATATGCAATGCCTAATTAGCAATAAAACTGTTCATTTGACATTCAAGTTGAATGTAGTGCTAACTCTCCCTGTTTTGCATCTAAGAACAAATTTGTCTGCGAACCTAATCGTTAATCTTACTACATTTCTATTGATGATTCGATTATAAGAGTGACTTCCAATTTTAAATTAGAGCTTATTATAAATTTTACTCTAAATGTGAATGAATTTAGACTATATACCGCCATAACGCTTGGTGTTTAGATGACGCTGGACCCAACACGCGTTCTTACCAAGTTCTATTATACGTTTGAAACCCGCACAGGAAGTTTACTAGAACTTTTTACAGTGCTGTGTGTTGATGCTTATGATGTTTGGCGCTCGTCATCTTTACTATCAGCCCTTGTGCACAAGTGAGCACGTAAATATTCACCATATGTTATTATAATATCAAACTATTTGACCCCTGAGGATTTAAATACTAATTGGAAAACATTCTCGTATTTTTTTGCCCAAATTTCACTGGAGCATTTTTTCCGTTCATGCATATTTATTCCTATGCAATCGTATTCTGTATAGATTATACTCTGCGAACAACAATAAAACGAGCATTCGTTACACAGAGCACAAAGAGTGAACTGTTAGGTGCATCCTGGCATCTCTATCCTACATGTGTATATCAAAGGTGACAGAAACTGAATTGCTCGTACAGAAAAAAAATCTGTTTTTTGTCTGGACTATTTGGACACATCACACATCTGTGCCGAGCCCGACAACCGTATTGGTTTAGCATAAACGCCAGCGAACTCGACTGGATGAGATCCCGAGTACATGTCATCTTGAGTTAAAAGAGTTAGACCAAGGTTTCCCAACCTGGGGTACATGTACCACCGCTAGGGGTACAGTTGCTTATCTAAAAGGGTACATTTAATGTTAGTTAATAGGTCCCATAACTTAAAAGTTCTATTAAAAATTCAGCGTAATTTTATTTTTCTACTTGCCTTTCTGTGACAAAAATTCAGGAGTACATGCTCGTCTAAAGAGGTACAAAGTCAGAGGAAGATCAGGAACCCTTGAGTTAGACCATCACGCGCTCTACTAGGGCACAATGTATGAGTGGATCTTGTTTGTAACTTTGTTGAATGAATAATTCAGGTATCATGGGAATTGATATGAAGCATATATTTTGTCTGAGTACCTGTACATGAACTTATGGATGTCATGTTTTATACTCGGTGTGTCATGAAGTTAGGTTGTAGATTGTGTTAATATTATAAAAGCAATGACACTATCCTAATTAAAATATTCGCATACTCATGAAGTGTGTGAGCATAGAAAGTGTACTACAAAATCCAGTGAAATATAATGAAAGAAAACTCGTGCTTTGGACACCGTTGTGGAACTTACTATGCTTATGGAATTAAAGGTGCATCCGTGCTTGAATAATTCGGTGATAGTAAACTTCTACATTCATTTTACTGTGTATCATGTTTTACTGTGACGATGCCAACAAATGTTGAATCTTTTTAACTTGTATTTATCGGTGCATGGAAATGAACAACCAAAAAAATAACTTTTTATAGCTAGCGTATTCTCTGGCCTTAGAAGTCCTCGCTTGTTTGTAAAACACTATCAGTCGGTGATGCGTAACCAATGTGCAAAGTATGTGTGTTTAAATTAACAGCCCCACTTACAAGAAATCTTCACAAAAAATTCGCAGTCTTACATTGCATGTCAAGAGTTAATATTGACAATGTAGTCGAGTGATTGCAAAACGATGAAGCGCGTGGTGATGGTACTGTTCGCAAATATTTGTCGCTTCAATAGAGTAACGTTGCACCGATCGATGTAAGTGTTCAGCACTGTAGGTTTGATAAACCGTCGTGCTTTTGAATAATTATTTGCGATGAATGACATTTAACCCTGTACTTTAATATTGCGTCAAAGAGAGAAAATGGCACGCATGTGGTTTAATATCTATGGGATTTAGAACCGTCGTTCAAGGCAAATGTAATTGAACTAAGAGGGGTTTGTACAAGAAAAGTCTCCGCTGTTAACCCATTGATGTTATAGTATTATTAATGTTATTCCACATCGTTCTTAACTCTTTGTGCCTGTGTATGTATGTTTGCGGCGTGTTTGCGCACGTGACTGAAATATCTATGGATAATTGAGGTACATGTGCGTCATTGATGTAATTACGTTAGACGGCATGGGACTTGGGTAGCAACCCAAAAGTAGAGCAAACGGCTCGTTCCTGTAGCTATATTCCATTTTAATACTAACTTCAAGTTAACTTTACACATCAAAAAAGTCATATAATTTTAATACAATATCGCAAGCAGCATAGTTAAGATGTTGTATGTAACTTGTTCAGAACACGTATAGTACTCACCTCGTTGCGGTCATATTTCATTTGTAACAGTAACCTTAACAGTAATTAAATTGTATAATTTTTTATGTGGAAGTTGTATTACAAGTAGGCATTAATGGGTTAATATCGATTTGTGAAAAGAGAAAGTTATCATGATTAAATAAGTAGCTTAGCCCTGAATTCTGCTACTTTTTAAAACTTGAGATCGTTCGACAATGAAACTATTCAAGGTTGCGCTTCTACAGCCTTCAGATCCCGACAGGACTGTGAAATAATTTTTACCCCAAAGAATGAGCTTTAAAAAGAAAGTTTATATTATTCATAAATATGATAGGCTATTATATCATCGTAATATAATCGTGAGGGTCCAATTGACAGTTGGAACGATCTAATAGAAGAGCATGTAGGTCAGTGCGCTGCTCACACATTCTTGTGTGGTGGACTTGGTAGGGTTGTGGTGTCTAGTTTCAGTTGTGCATATCGTTACGGCTCAGTGACTAGCACATGTTCGACGCTAGTTATTAGTGAGGGCGACTGCACGGCGTGACTGTCACAACAACAGACCTGAAATAATGGCTTAATTATGGAGCATGTTTGCATGCATTCGTGCTTTGGGCCGCGAGAAACCCAGCTTGAAATTACTCGTTATTCGTGCTATGGTCAGTGAGAATCCTAGCTTAGAATTGCTCGTTATTTCTTCTTTTGCCAGCGGGAATCCTAGCTTGGGATGAGTTGTTTTCCATCTCATTGCATTTTTCAGTATTTGTCATTCTTTCTTTACGGGAATATCATTCCGGTAATGATCAGATTGATCAGTTTCTAGAGTTGATTCTCCAAAGTTTTGGTTTGAACTATAAACGTACATCTATTGATGATGAAAATTGCTTACCACTTGATTGTTGATAAACTTTGTCTAATATATTCTATTTCAGTTCCGTTTTATTTGTTAGTGAAACATAGACACAGTGAACAGAGTGTGAACTAGTGATCGTTAGTGAACAGAATAAAGTGCACTATATTGTTAATGCAAGATAATGAGTGAACTTGTGAGTAATTTTACCAAGACTTTAATGACACAAAGTGACAAGTTAGCTGCAGTGAATTTTTCTCAATGAATTTTCATGAAAGTGAAACGTACATAATTGTGTTGATCAGAAAATAAGGTGCTTCATAACGGTACGCATTAAGAAGCTAACTCACCATGGATATTCTGCACGACACACACTAAGGTGAGTACCAATCTGGAGGGCGAATGCAATTATGGGGTGCTTGGTCAAGGCAGGGAAATTCACGTGAAATTCACTATTATTTCCTTTGTGGACTTGTGCACTTACGTCAATTGACTGTTGTTAGTCCCTGTAATTTATGTTAGTCCCGTGGAATCTCAGTTTTATAGGTTGTACAGGTACAGGAGGTAAATGAGAGCGTTTTGTATTTCCATTTTCCTTGGGATGTGATCAGGCTTGACCATAATGCATGCAAAGTGGTTTTAAGAGATGCGTTAGGCGAGTGTGTGCGAAGTTTGCCGTACAGAGAAGTTTGGTCTGCTAAGTTTGCTGTACAGAGAAGTTTGGTCCGGTAAGTTTGCTGTATAGAGAAGTTTGGTCCGGTAAGTTTGCTGTACAGAGAAGTTTGGTCCGGTAAGTTTGCTGTACAGAGAAGTTTGGTCCGTTAAGTTTGCTGTACAGAGAAGTTTGGTTCGGTAAGTTTGCTGCACGTAGTAGTTTGTGCTTTGGAGATGTACCTGACAGGTCTACTTCAATATATTGCAAAAATTACAAGATTATCTGATCAGATAATTCAGAAGATTATCTGATCGGTACTTGATAAAACTACTTAAAATTTCCTATCACGAATTTCGTTGAGTAAATTGGATTATTTTTATGCGTGGCAATCGAGCGAACATATTTTGCCTGTCAAGATACCAATATCTTCCTCTTTATTTGACTGGATACATATCTTAAGGCCACGTTTCAACGTTGCGATCACGACCTTTGTGTCAGAATAATTGTTTCAATGGGCGTGCCGAAGTGCTAGTCGTCCCTTCATCTCGTGCTCATTAGTAAGCTGCATGTTCAAGTACGACACTTCCTCGTGGCTTCAGTTGTCTAGAAGTTTATCCAAAGAAAATTTGCCTCTTCTTAAAGAATGTTATACCCTTTATATTTATTATTAACATTTTCTTTACGAGTAAATGTACAAGTAAAGGGTTAAGATGTTCGTGGAATAAGAATGCTGGAGGAATGAGAGTTAATATGAAAGAACAAAAAAGTAATAATTTTGGAAAATTTGGTTGTACATCACTGCAATTGGAAGGCAGAAGAAAGTGAGGCTGAGAATAGCAAGGTGATGAAGGCATTAGGTATGAAGTGCGTCGTGTCGTACACTGGCTTAGGCAGGAGTGAGGAAGCAAGTTTATGTGAGAGTGTGGTTGTTTCGACCTTTTTATATTGTCAGAATACTTGGAAACTGACAGCAAGGAAAATTATTGTAGATGCACGAGGAATATGGGGCAAACTATTGGGTGAAGAGTGACGCAGTTTGAGAAGAATTAGAAATGGTGAGTGCGACAGAGAACGTGTGGAGTCACTGATTTGTTGGGTAGGATAGAGGGTAAGGTATTGAGGTGATGTAGGGGTCTGTGACCAGCGGGTGGTTACTAAAGAGATGTATTTGGAAGTAGGAAATGTATTTGGAAGTAGGAATGAAATGCGCTTTGGTGAGATAGAAGGATAGATTGATGGAGTTAGAGGAGCGCTAAGGAAGGGAGTTGTGTCTATGGGGAACACTAGAGTGTACGCTGTAGAGACCGTAAGTTGTCCACTATTATTTTTCACCATGTTTGGGCGTTGTGTTGACTTCTCTTGAGAGAAATATGGGACGAGGGAACTATTTGAGGCCCTCCGTTCTGAGCCTGGTTTTGCACCTCGTAAAGCACGAACTCGGGTGACAGACCAGAGCTATATTGTGACTGGGGTAAACCAGGAATAGCTGTAGGGCTTTGCTGCGAAAGCTTAATAGGATCTCTGGCCTAAACAGAACCGGGGTGCTTGACAGGGGCCTGTGTTTTACGGTTGAATGAATACTTGACCTCATCTTATCTGTTGTCTCTCCCAACACTTTTGCCGTCGGTGTGTAGTGAACAGGTATCCGTCCTTATAATTATTTTCATTATTGTGTTCATTATTTTATACAATACTGAGTGCACTTTAAATACTGTTGCATTTAGATGTTGTGCATGAAATTGAGCACCAGGTATTTTAATTTATTCGTAAATTTTGCTTCTGTTGAAAATGTGCGAAGATTTAGTATATTGTTTGCTTATGGAAGATTTATTTGTAACCAAATTACAGTGTATGTGTCAACTTAACTTTCTCATCAGCATAGCGTGCGTGACATTAGAGTAAATAATTGTACCCTGAACCTGAACCCTTAAGCTTTGTGAACTGTCAAACAATTTTTCTTTGTAATTTAGAAGTGAGATGTTTAAAATGCTAGCTGCAGGTAACTGCTGATAAGCTCAATGTGTGTGGGTCCAATTTCTGTTTGCAGCGCACGACTGCCACAACCGTTAATTTGGCACAGCCGTAAGTTGTAATGCCACTTTTTCTGATCAAGCGTAGCCCAGCAATATTTTTTACTCGTCCACACCCCCTGTGTTTTACCAATGGATTATTTTGAAACAAAATGTTTTTATATTCATGTTGATAATAGCAGCATTCCATTTGATGTGTGGTCCCAGTGGGCATTGCAGCATAACGCACAAGCAGGCGATGAGTTAGCGCTCGAGACTGGGCACGAGTATGGATGCCTCGCATCAGATTTCATCACTAGCTCACGTTCAACACGTGTGTCCAGGGTGACTGTTGGTGTACTTAACATGTTATGAAGTAGAGGCCTCGTGTAAAAATTATGATAATTTTGTTGACCAGTGCAAACTCTGAAACTTAACACGTTGACTCCGAAGTGGTACGTATGTGGGCCACTTAGGTTAGGTTCTGTAAATTTTACAGTGACTTCTAGTAATAATATGTACAAAGTGAAGATTTACACCGGCCAGGTAATCGGAGGCAACGTGTTAAAGCGCACCCTCAAGTATGTTGCGTGTTCGGAGACTTAAAGTTACCGAATTAATCTCGTATTCTTAATAGTGTGCTGTACCTGAACGTGTAACAGAGACAATTGTCTCGTGTCTTCAGAAATATTTCTCTAGCAACTGAAATTGCACGAGGCTAAAAGTTCTGCCTAGTAATTTTTATAAAACCGTTGTGCAGTGTTCTGCACCCTGTACTTGTATTTCTTAAACTATGCCGTCCGTAAATTGGTCCTGAAAAAAACGCTCCTCATGTCATGCTAACTTGACTTCAGTAAATTATTTGTGTTCACCCTGTCTCTCTCTCAGCCAAGTAAAACAGGTTGTACTCGTAAAGGTCACTGTTATCGATGAATTGAATTTCATGCTTTCAAGAGACTACACAATCTGATTTTAGATCTGCGCTGGTGAGCATCGAATTCTTGCTTTCATTTCAAATCGATCTATAATGCTTCGTTTGGATTGGATTGGACATACAATCTGGATCAAAGATTTTAAATAGGTTGAAAATTGATTTTATCCCAGGTCTGCTTTTTTCCTCGATTGAAGTTTAGCTCTCTCCTTAATAGATTTTATGTTTTTTCTAGACGGAAGTTCATATTTTTCCTATAGCCATTACCTGATTGTGTACAATTTTGAAGCAAATCTTTCCTATTGATATTTACGTACACTCCTACTGCATGTAAAAAACATTATTTAGGTTTTATTTCTAATTGACTGGTGGAAAATGTTAATTTTTTTGCTTCCATGTAATTAATTCTAAAACTTTACTGAAGTTGATACATGGCTATTTTGCTCCGATGGAAAGCGCGTGCGTGTAAATTTTTAACTTCACAATAACAACTGCTCAATTTTTTCAAATATTGAGTTGGTAACTATAATGGAAGAACGGATGCATGAAAACAGTTTGTGATAAATAATAAAATGCATGAATATGTTAAAAACAAAAGTATGTATGCGTAACACAATGCAAATATACAATGTCTAACTAACTGTCTTCCAAGCCTTTCTGCGCCCATGTTGGTTTTTTTAATGTACCATATTTTTCGTCGTTGATCTCAGAGACCTTTTCTTCTTTCACTTCCTGTCATCGCTCTTCATCTGTGAGTGGGACGGAGAAGAATGCAGGGTGCGGCTGACAGGTGCAATTTTCTTTCTTATGTATGTGCTGTCAAACCATGTAAATTTAGCCGTCAGTGAAACTTTGGCCAGATTTGAGCGTGTGAGACAAACATGACGCTGTGTATAGGTACCAAATTGTATGGTATGGGTGGCATCATTCGTCAGTACGTCGTCCAAGCAGCCTATGATGACACCTTTTAAAGTGTTTATGCTTCGTAATGTTCTCTATTTTGCTCGAGAGCGCCTGAGGCACTCGTCAAATAGGGAAGTTCGATAGCACTTTTGGTGCGTTAGACTATGCCTTGTTTTGTTGAGCGGTTCAGCAGCGCTCTTGCGTCCTCTACCGTGAGGAGGGTACCGGGATAGGATGGACTTATCACTTAGGCATCTTACAATTGCCTAGCTTTTGTTGCCATTTTATTGCTATTGGGAGAATTATATTATCTGAACTGAAGGAGAACCTAAGTAACTATGCGGTCGTCTGTGACATCAGTAACTCGTGATGAACCAGTCTGGACTGGAGAACTTTCTGCGAGGGATTTAGTGGTGAGTCCTAAAGAGGAACTTGGCTGTGACTGTGGCATTCCATGACTGTGACTGTGGCATTCCATGGCTGTGACTATGGCATTGAATGGCTGTGACTGTGGCATTCCATGGCTGTGACTGTGGCATTCCATGGCTGTGACTGTGGTATTCCATGGCTGTGACTGTGACATTCCATGGCTGTGACTGTGACATTCCATGGCTGTGACTGTGACATTCCATGGCTGTGACTGTGGCATTCCATGGCTGTGACTGTGGCATTCCATGGCTGTGACTGTGGCATTCCATGGCTGTGACTGTGGCATTCCATGGCTGTGACTGTTGTATTCCATGGCTGTGATTGTGACATTAGATGGCTGTGATTGTGAAATTCCATGGTTCTGACTATGGGTCTCAGTACTTGTGATTCTTCTGTGATTATGGCCCTCTAAAGTTATGACTCTGGCCCTCCGTAGTTGTATTTATAGCCCTCCATAGTCATGACTACGGCTCTCCCAAATTGTGACTATGGCCTTCCACAGATGTAACTATGGCCCTCCATGACTCTGGCTATGACATTCCATGGCTTTGACAACGACTGCCATGGAATGGCAAGACTTTATAATTCTGTGAAATTATAGTCACAGTTATCACTAAGTGCTTTGTGGTCGCAGTGTCCAGGACTGAAGTATGAAACTATCCTTTGGTCTCACGCTCTTCTGCAGTAATGAATGTACACTTTTCAGGAGGATATTTTTATTTCTCATCAGATCAACTTTATTTCGATATATCACTGAATAACGTATCAACCTAATAAAAAGATGCTCAGCTTTGATTTTATGCGTTCATAATTAGTGATAGAGTTTGCATACCCACGTGAAGACTCAAATCTGATGCCTACTCGATGAAGTACGTACGTCAGTCTCATGTTATTTCGAGGCTCCAATTTATTTGAGTTAATCCCCGACAACCTGATGTGGACAACAGCCTGTGTTGATTACATGAGCTGTGTGTGGTGCTCGTCAGTGGCTTCTTTGTACAGGCGTAGACGCTGTCGTGTAGCAGCACTGCGCAGCCCGCAGTGCTGCCAAGTTCCGGTCTACCCAGTAACTTATGGGAAGATCATCTTTGTGAACGTTATCATTGCAGGTCAAATTTTATCATGTTACCTCGATTTTTGTATTGTTTAGTGTAGTTTCACATCTCAGCAACTTGCGGGAAGATCATCTTTGTAAACGTTATTATTACAGGGAAAATTTTATCATGCTACCTCGATTTTTCTATTAATTAGTGTAGTTTCACATCTCAGCAACTTGCGGGAAGATCATCTTTGTAAACGTTATTATTACAGGGAAAATTTTATCATGCTACCTCGATTTTTCTATTAATTAGTGTAGTTTCACATCTCAGCAACTTGCGGGAAGATCGTCTTTGTGAACGTTATCACTACAGGTCAATTTTTATCATGTTACCTCGATTTTTGTATTGTTTAGTCTAATTTCTCGTCTACTCAGCAAGTTACTGGATTACCTTTGTGAACGTGATCACTAAAAGTCATGTTTTATCATGTTACCTCGATTTTTATATTGGTTAGTGTAGTTTTCTGTGCGTTTGTTGTTTTTGGTGCTGAGGGTGAATGGAGTTAGATGAATTTCAGCAAGTTCATAGTTTGAGTTACGATTAGAGATTTTTTCAATTTCATACAGTATCTAGTAATTAGTAATAATTTTTCAGGTTTTTATCGAGAATCACAGCTATAATCAATTACAAGACATGAAAAAGTTAAAACTTGGGTGAACGCTCAATCTGATCAACATAAAAGGTAATCGCTGAAGTTGTCGTTTTGTTAATTTAGAAATTAAATATCTTTTAACGTTGATGGACATTTAAATTTAGGCGTTCACACGAGAACTGATATTCCATATTCATCATAATTTAGGCCTCAGGAATTCCCTACCTTCAACCCCTCATAAACCTCGTGTATATTAAAGGGACCCACAAACTTTTTGAGACACGGTCTGAGCTCGAATCATACCATCAAATCCTGTTGTTACTCCCACCATGACTCAAGTTTTGACTTTCAGTAACATTTCACGGCATACTTAGGATATACTCACGTACCTTCTTGGGGTTCATGCGCCCCAGTCAAGGAACTTCAGGCACTCACTTTTAGAGCCTGAGTTGAACGTAACTTTGAGCTGCACGGTGAACTGAAGCACGCATGCACTTTACAACACATCACTCTAATACGTAGACGAAGCTCCCTCTTCACTTCACTCATTAGCTCCCACTGTCCTCATTTGAGGACAGGCTATAAAGGCTAAATTAGCCTAACGCCGAAGTTATTTCTCCACCGAACGAAACATTGCGTAAATTACCCCATATATCTATCTACACCTTTTTTATTCCCAACTTTAGAACGAAACATTTAGAATATGGGGCTAAAGTGAATGATTTCTAATGGACTTGACCTACTATGCATAGTATGATGGGAGCTAATGGGTTAATTTCTCCTACATTTGTCCAGGCCACTGACGGGTTCTAACTCCCCAGCCTCTATCTTACCCTCATGATACCCTTCATCGAATTGTGAGTTTACATACATTATTTAAATTGTGTGTATCGAACATTTCTTGTTTTTCTGTGCCCATTTCTGCGTCTCTATCTATTTTGTACATGCCTTGGTGTCAAAGACCGATTATGAATGTCAACTTTTATAAATTTAGGATTTATATTTATTGTTGCCTCTCTATCACTGAGCCGTATTATTGTGTCGTTTGAGGATTATTTGAACTATTATACATCTTGCTCTTCGAACTCAATTATAATTTGAGAACATTCGTTGAACTTTTTTAATATGAAACTTTCTCTGGCGATGACTTGAGAAAATATTTTGACTGCGTTCGTTAAATTGCACAAAGTTTCGCAAGTTTTCCCTGTGGGCTAAATCACGAAGTGCAGGAAATACAATGGTCTTTGTTGAGTGATACTTTTATGCTTGTCTTCTTAAAAATGCTTACTTCACTTAACAAACTGCCATCTCATATGCTGTTTAAGAAGCAGTTCATGCAGACTGAAGTAAATCTTCAGACCTGCAGAATGTATTATTCAAAGATATTGATTGTGAATTGAACTTCAGTTATAAATGTCCACAACTAAAATTCCGGAGTTTAAATGATTAAAAAATAGTTTTTTGAATGCATTTTGAAGAGTATGTGAATGAAGATGTACAGCCTACATTTGACGTCTGCTTCATTGTCTTGCTACTGCCAGCAGTTTACAGCCCCACATTTGACGTCTGCTTCATTGTCTTGCTACTGCCAGCAGTTTACAGCCCCACATTTGGTGTCTGTTTCATTGTCTTGCTACTGCCAGCAGTTTACAGCCCCACATTTGATGTCTGCTTCATTGTCTTGCTACTGCCAGCAGTTTACAGCCCCACATTTGACGTCTGCTTCATTGTCTTGCTACTGCCAGCAGTTTACAGCCCCACATTTGACGTCTGCTTCATTGTCTTGCTACTGTGAACGTTGAAAAGGTCTCAATAGGCAGGAAAATTTCTTTTAGTTGGAGAACCCTGGAAGTCATTGCGAGTTTTTTTTAATCTTATCCAGAAATAGGATTTACATCATGTTTGCTATAAAATTTGTTCAGCTTCAACTGATTAGTTTGTTATAAGTAGGCAAACTGATTAGCTTATTATAAACTGTTAGAGCCGTTAGGTTATTATAAGTTTTTCGGCTAATTAGTTTGTTATATGCAGTTAAATTCATTAGTGCGGCAAATTAGTTTTCCATAAGTTCTTAGACTGACTAGTTAATTCTTTTTTATAACTGCAGCCATCTAACCAGCGGTGACGTCACAGCAATAATCTAACTGCATGCATTTCTTCAGTTAGGGTGGAGGCGTAGACTGATTTTAACACAAAAATACAAGGGCGTAACAGCAGCAGTGCTGTTGCGATGCTATTGTAACTGCGGATTTGCGTTTCAAAGGCAAATGAGTCTTAAGAATTGAGGAAGACATCACATATTCGTGTTTCTGAACGAAACAATGAACTCTCCCTATTGGCGGCTTTAACACACAGCACAAAACTGAAGTGTGAAGGCTATTTTCATTGAAGGGAATAAATGAAAACATGAACGAGTATTCCGCGATACTGCAAGCTGAACTGTCTAATGTTACATAGAGACGACGCTTACAGTCTTATTGAAATTTTCAAGTTCCCTCGTGGCCTCGTTTTAATATATTTGTGAGAAGGCACAGAGGAAGAGTTGAGAGCTCATGTTTTCTGTAGTATTTCTATTTACGTTTTACTGAGCGCCTATTTTTTTGTGGCGTTGCGAGCTGTGCATGATCAGGGGGCAACCTTCAAATACTTGCCAAATCTTGAGTGAACTCTGCGGTGTGATCTGCCCATATATATGTGCGTGTGCACCTGTTGGTGCTGCCTGTTGGTGCTGCCTGTTGGTGCTGCCTGTTGGTGCTGCCTGTTGGTGCTGCCTGT
>VCRD01003512.1:24122-35538 GCA_006783055.1 Trinorchestia longiramus
ACCGACCCAGCAACCCAGAGAGCTTGTGTTGCAAGTACTCCCATCCCTGGTCAGACCGACCCAGCAACTCAGAGAGCTTGTGTTGCAAGTGCTTCCATTCCTGGTCAGAGTGACCCAGCAACCCAGAGAGCTTGTGTTACAAGTGTTCCCATCCCTGGTTAGAGTGACCCAGCAACTCAGAGAGCTTGTGTTGCAAGTGCTGCCATCCCTGGTTAGAGTGACCCAGCAACCCAGAGAGCTTGTGTTGCAAGTGCTCCCATCCCTGGTCAGAGTGACCCAGCAACCCAGAGAGCTTGTGTTGCAAGTGCTTCCATCTCTACGATCTCCTTGAGACAGACCCACAGGTGCTCCTAGGGACAATTTTGAATCAACATTCTCGAGTAAAAGCTGAGAAAACTTGCAGAGTTGAGGCACAAAGGAACAAACTCATACGAAAGTTATTCATACTATTTAGTACTTTAGGGGATGCTTTCTTTGAGCGTGAGCGGCAGGCAACAAGACCACGACCAACAACTACAATAAACAAGCAACAATGGCCGCAGGAAGGTCAGCAATATCAGCTCCTGGTGGTGGCCAAACTTTGCTCTCTGAGACACAGCTGCAGGCAGTGACAGGCTGAACTTTGTTTGATTAATCAAACTTTAAGGAAGCGTGTCCGGTTTTTATGGTCGTTAATACTCGAAACATTGCACATCTCTTGGGGGCGAAAAAATCCTCTGGCTCACCTGTAGAACTTCATTAGAACTGAGGCAGCATGTGGTAGTTTAAGAATCTTCGAATACAATAAAAAGAATTTGTAATTCCGTGCACATTTTATTAACATGAATTTGCTCCTTCAAATACCAGCTTGAAGACTTTACCAAATACCTTCTATATAGATGAAAGTGTACTAGTGTTGATCAAAGTAGAAAAAAGCTAACGCAATGCACTTGTAGGGTATATGAAACAGAAGCTCTATTGAACGTTCATAAGGCGTGCAGGACACTTTAAAAAGGAACGTTCTAGCAGGGTACGTGAATAGCACTGCACCATTAAAGCGAGATGTTTCAAAATAATGCAGTGCTGAAGCTGGATTTTTAGAACTCAAAACTTACAAGCGATGCACTAAAGAAAAAGCGTTGAGGTATTGAACACTCGCGAAAATATTACCGGACAATTTTGCGTCTTTAAATTTCGGTTTCGGTTCAAATCAGGAGGAAACCAGCAAATGCTGAGGCATCCCGTTGTCAGCTTATCCAGTTGAGCAAGAACCAGCAAAAAAGGCAAAATGTTTGACTGTGGGGAATGTTAAAGTAGTCTGTATTCATGATACAACTCGATGTCGGCCACAAATAAAAAGAGAGCCTGCAATTGTCCCTCGTAATTAGTTTAAAGTTTTACTTTCTTGCACGCGTATTGACCCACAGCGACTGTGATCAAACTAAATGCTTGAGTTCATGTGCGTGACAACGGAGAGTTTATGAGAGTACACTGCAGTTTGGAGCCTCAAAGCCTTTGTCTATTGTTTGCAGATAATTTTACAATATCCACGTTCACAGTACATTGTTCACAGGCTCATGCTCTTTGTTGTTGAGTCTTCATTTATGTAGAATTTTCCTCATTTGTTTGTAGTTCATTTTGAAATACTAGGTAAAGTAGCTCATTAGTCTTTGATTTAATGTAGTCCCGCAGTATTTCAGTCGAAAATTATGGAACGCTACTAGATTAAAAATTTTTTATTCATAATGGTAATAAGAAAACTTCAACTGTGACTTCAGAACTGTGATATTCACAGACAAATAGAATAACTGATTTAGTGCAGCAAAAGTAAAACTTATTGCGTAGGTAGCACTGATACCAAGTCCTGAATGCGGTGACTGCAGTCAAAGGAAGACAAGGGCGTAGTTTCCCGACTAGATATTCTATTGAAATTAGCATTTAGTTGATGGAATATTCAGGGTATAAATCACCTCTACTGCGGAGCAGGCTGAGCTTGCTGGATTATCTTGAATAATATCAAACCTTAGATACAAAAATAATACTCGTATGTAAGTTAATTAAATGAGAGCTTAAGGTTGATATTATTCTAGTGTATTTTGAAACTACTCAATAAGTATATGATAAGAATAATAGTTAAATGTAATGGAATGCTCAATACTCAATGGAAGCTTTTGATCTTGAATGTTTTTGGCAAATTTTTTTGAAATGAAAGAAGAAGTTATTTCTTTCTTATTGTATAATATTTTATAAAATTTTAAGTGCAAAATAAAAATTATTTCAGGCAGTATGATTTACTAAGGCAGCAGTTAAAGAAACCAGTACGCTGGTCCAGTTCTCCAGTCATGATCAGCCGGGTAGCAAGACTTAAATTATGACTAGTGTACAAATTGCATACAATTGTGTACCATAATAGGTAGGTTAACAGCAGGAGTCCTCTGTGTTCGGATCGTGGAACATGACAGGTGTAGTTTTAGTAAAAACTTAATCTTAATGTGATTTTGGGGATGGATGTAACCTTTGAGCTCTTCCAGTGTAGTTAGAATGTTTTAAAAATAGTGTCTGCAACACTAGTGACGTTTACTAGCAAGTTGACCCATCTTAATAATGTAGCTTTTATTACCATTTTTCCAGCGATGGTAATACATAAATAAAATATACTAGGTATCCAACATACGCACTAAGGCTTGTGAATGTATGCTTGCGCGTGGGTTTGATTCTCTTTCTGTACGTCAATTATTTTCCGACTTACAAGCATTTATTCTCGATAAGTATTTTCCGCGTCACATTGTATGACAGAACACCGTAGTGCCCAGAAATATACTTATTATACAGTAGCAGTGATGATGTAGTGTGTCCTTTACAGTGTTTATTCCTATTATTTGTTCGTCTACTCCGTCGTCTGAGACAGGAGATGAGGAGGTGAGTACACAAGATGCCTCCTTATGTCTCTTCATCAAGGTACTCGGCGTCTCAATTCATACAAAGAACACCAGGCAAATGGAGGTGCTAAAGCTTCTCCCTCGTGGGAAGGTGATTGCAGCCACACTCACTGAATAATGGGCTTAGTTGAGAATTATGGGCCATCTCGGGAAATTTGGCGGTTTACTAAGTTAACCACAACGAGAAATACAGTGTTTTACTGAGCTGTGGACCGGAATATGCAGTTATGGTGGTGGATTTTTTTTATAGACAAGATTATTCGCGGAAGCGAGGATATCCTCGGAAGAGAATTAACGTAACATGAGTAGTGGAATCAGTTTTACAGAATGCAACAATAATGAGTTGATAAAAAATTTGAATTTTAGAGCATTTCAAATTGATGTCTTAAGCTTCGACTAATGTTGATTAGAAATTTCAAACGATGAAATAAAACAGGTTAACTGTGTACATCATTTTTATCCCACCATTTGATTTTGTCAGGAACAAAGAAAGTGAAGAAATATGGAAAATGCCAGTTAGTTATTTCCAGACACTAGACACTTCGAATATCTATTTTAATTCTTGAATATAAAGTGGTTTTGAACTTGTTGGTCAGAACTGGGCAGAGCATGAATGCAATACTTCAAATTTTTCCGCATTGATGATTTGGATTCAATGGACATTATGGCAATGCCTTTTTAAGTTAAAATATGAAAGAAAAAGAAGAATGTTTCGTTAAGTAGAGACCACGTACTATGATGCATAATGTGTACAACTAAATTGTATATGACCACTGTCAACACGATAATTCTTTTTTGGTAATTTTACATCTCCTAGAAACTATGTGAGTCACGGAACTTCAATAGAAATCGTCGATGACGCTTAAAGCTTATGCCACTCACTGCAGTCACACAAGTTCAATGAGCCAATGCTACTACACTTCTCGCATGTCTCCTCATGACTTTTATAAAAGCTATATACTTTTTTTGAATTTAACAATTCATAGCCTCCGATAAAATAAAAGTATTTTGCATTCCATTTTTCCAAAGTGCTTTAAAAGTAGCACTCGATGAAATCTTTCCTCTCAAAAGGGGGTTCGTTGCAAAATAGTGGGGATATGCAGTAACGTACAACACGTCTCGTGAGCGAGCGCTTCATTCTGGATGATCATAAACTCTTAATTGCAGTGTGAACAATTGGGACATTGTTTAAAAATATATGGTTACGGTTCCCCGTTCATTTTAGGAGAAAGCATCATTTCCAGCCAAAGAAGAATATGCAAGCAAAAATAATAAATACGAACGTGGAAAGTTTCTCATAGTAGTTATCTCATGCTCGTTCATCGTACTTGTATGTACCAACTAGTCTCCTCCTAAGCTCATTTCAGGGTTGTCTGGACTTGCACTGCAAGTTCACAATATTCCATGAGTTGCTAACCCTGGAAATTGCATAACCTTACTCTCCAAATAACTCCCAGAGGATCAGTCTTTCAAACCTCAGACTGGGTAAAATATCTCGAGTGCAGAGCCTCTACAGGAGCTCGAATACCTGCCAAGTTTTCTGGACTGTCATTCCACGCATTGTGCTCTGCAGCTGGCAAGGCCAGCACGGTGAGGAATTTTAGAGTACAAGGGCATCGCTCTTCACTCTGGAATTTAGGCTTAGTGTGCACTATTTGAATTTGACTCCCGTAAAAAAAATATTTTTAAGCCTGCTGTGAAACCCTCTTAGAGTTTAATGGTTCAAATCCGCCAACAACTCAGCCTCGAGCTTTACTGTTTAAATATATTTGTAAGCGTACAAACACGAACTCATGTTCTCTTAGATATAATGTTAACCTCAGTAGTAAAACCTACAGAATTGGGGTAGGATAACTCTGGTTTTTGACTTATTTCCCTGTGATCGAATAAGATTTTAATGCTTGTTATATTTCTAGAATTTTGGTCTTTATGAATAGTTTAGTTGTATTTTAATTACAAAATTTTAGAAATTCCTTTTTTTCGCTGGTAAGGCCCACAAACACACAAGGTAAAGTTATGCAAGTATTGGTACACACAAACCGGAATTAGTTGTACGTGTACAACTTCTTTGTATTGGCACAGCCTCTTCTTGCCGACAGTTTTCTCTGAGTTTTATTTGAGTCGCATGCACTGAAATGCAGATTTGAAACATTTTAAAAGTGTTCGCTGTTAGCAAGGATGAGTAAAATTATTTATGGATCTTACATGCCATGTGTATAGGACCTAAAAGTGGCTTTCAATGTATGTTCTCTTGAACGGTAAAAAAGGTTTTTCAGATCTTATTTCTTATATCGTTGCTTAAAATTCGTATGAAACAACACGAATAATTCACCAGCTATCATCACACTTTTATCATTAACGCCTAAAAAATTGTTGATATCAAGCCTCATTATTATTGAAGTTCTTGATAAAAGTGCATGAAATACGAAGACAGTTGCTGTAAATCTTGAGTTTACGTTGTTTAAAGTCGCACTGCAAAATCCAGTGACAGGCGCAGTGTGACAAGAGAAGGCATGCAGCGAACTCTTAGCTCAGCTGCCACCGCTGCTGCCGACAGGACAAAACTTCAAACACATATTATTCTTTTCCATGCTTTTACGTTCCTGAGCTCGAAGTTTTTAGACAAACACAAGATGTAACCGGGCACAAAATGCGTAGTTTATACTGGCCAAAAAATCTTACTTACATACATATGTAGTCTGAACTCATGCAGTAAAAAAAAGACTTCCTTTCATCTTGAGTAAATCAGTGGTACTTCTATTTTTATTCATTTTTTGACGTTTGTGTCTTTATTATTCATGAATTCTACTTCTTGCCTGCGTCAGTAAAGAACTTACTTCAATAATGGATGCTGGCAGCATTTGCTGTTGATGTTGGGGATATTGTGAGTTGGATGGTTGTGATGTTGAAACATTTATGGATGATGTTTCAATGACGGAGCATGACTCTGAGTGAGGCTTGAATGATGTTAATAGGATGTTGTATGATCCTGGATGGGTTAGGGTAACGTTAGAGTAATCATGGATGATGATGGAGGACTTTGGAGGTATTTGGGTGACGTTTGGTTAATTTTGGACAATGGGGGATGTTAGGGTGATGTTATGAGGATGATAGAAGTGATCTTTTCAGTTGTATTTTTTTTAGGAACTTTTGGCTAATGTTACTGATGATAATTTTTATTTAATGGTGATATTGAAATGATGTTAAAAATAATATTGGGGATGTTTAACGGTGATGTAACAAGGCTTAGGGAGTAATGCTGATAGTTATGGCGGCATGAAGATGATAATGATAGTTATAGTGTGGTAGATATGAGTCTAACGGAGCAATTGATGCTCTTAGGTACACAAATATCATATGTCATTAATATTGTGGTCATAATGGACTTCAGTATAAAACTCCCAGGTCTAACTCGTTTCACTTGTAAGCTACACTCCACATACATACTGTGGTACATGGAGACCATTAAAACAGACCTCAATTACTGAACAGCGGGGCATGTCAACATGAGAGGAGCTCCAAATAAACTTTTTTGTGTCGACTTGATGAGAGATGCTCAGGGCAGTTAGCTAGAGCACAGAGGATGAGTTGCTGTATGAACAAGAGATCACTAATTCCATAAAGCTTTACGACATTTGAAAAAGCGTAGTTCTGAGCTGTACTAATGTGTATATATCATGCATGTATTATTCTGTTTATACATTATTCGGTTCATTATGTTCTCATAAGCAATTCCCCAGAAGACGATGATTTTCTTCATCGGTAATGAAAAAAGAAACATTCAGGATATGATAATGTTGTCATCATTGATGGAAGAAGCATCAGATGTTAATGAACTGCATCATAGATGGAAAGAGGCCACTCAGCGTCTGGCTTTCATCAACACAACTCAGTTTCTGGCAGCCACACTGAGACTCATCAACACAACTCAGTTTCTGTCAGCCACACTGAGACTCATCAACACAACTCAGTTTCTGGCAGCCACACTGAGACTCATCAACACAACTCAGTTTCTGGCAGCCACACTGAGTGTCATCGAGAAATTATTTAATCCTTAGCAGCGTTAGCAGTTCCCATGTTACATGAATTCTATGATCAAAATTACATTCTATGATTCAATGAGCTTGATTCCTGTGCCGGAAACAAAATAGTTAATAGCATTCGGATGAAGAGTTTAGTTTGTACAGATTTTATTTCCTCTTCCGTCGTAAAATTTCTCTTGTTTTTCTGCGTATATCAAATTCACAAAACTTTAGAGTTTTGAAACAAAATATTCTTCAGAAAATTTCTTTATCTTTTCTCTTCGTAATCTTCAGTGTAATCAAATGCAAGCGTTGATTTCTTTAGTTTAATTACAAAAATGTTTTGTTTTACTAGCGCAAAAACTAAGTTTTAGTACATCTTTAAAATCATCAGAGCTCTAGACCAGAAAACATTCAAAATATTCCCTCGTGGCGTTGTGCGCTTGCTTTAAATAAAGTTTTAAATAAGGTTTTACAAAGTTTTAATTGTACACGCCGCAGGTAAGAACACGCAATTTCTTTTCATTGTTGAACTGAATACATTGGATAGTGTTTTTTAACTTGCTGAAAGTATTTTTGTTGGACTTAAATACAAATTTCCCAAGTTTTTGATGTGAATGAAAAGAAAAGATGGCGTTCACTGCAATAGAATTTAAGGCCTTCTATTTTATTTAATGAAAAAAATTGCTCTATTTTAATTTTTACCCAATGGTTTTTGTAGATCTGCAATGAGAAAATCTGTGTCGATTAATCTGAAGTACGACAACACATATCAGTGGAGGAATGTAAATGCTTTGCAGATGTTTGATTCCAGTGAAACGAAAATAATATATATTCTACCCTGTTCAATATATTTTAAAATGCAAAAATGATGTATGACATGCTCTAAAACTTCCTTCCAATTTTTTTTGCCGTCCAATTTTGAACTGCCAGTTTTGTGTGTGTTGAGAGAAAACAAACAGATAGACCGTTTTAAAGAGATAAAAGTCCTTATTGAATTCTTAAGCTGGTGATGATTTGTTAGAATCATTTCCAACGGTTAATAAATTTAAATTACGTAGGTTCTTAAATTCTTTAATTTCTAAAATAAACAAATTTTTAGGATCATTCCTAAGAATTCTTTAAAATCACTGAATCATTAGAACCACGAGGAGCAATTAATAAATCGGAATCCATGACTGAAGAATCAATACCAGATCTCTTTCTTGCACTCCCACTAATGTGATGCGCTCAAGGTGCTCAGCGAGCGTTGAGAATCATTTCTGCGCTTTTTATTGATGCGTAGGCGCACTTGTGGGAGCTTTTTTCATTCGATATAAACTACATTAATTCTAACCAACGTTCAGTAAAAGCCGAATCGCGTCATTTTTGTGGGCGCATGTTCTCATTCCACGTGGCCTTTTAAAGAATTATTTGGATCCCTCGTAGAATTACGTAGGATTTCGTGAAATCAGTTAATGATTCCTTGAAAGTACGGAAAGTCCAGTAGGGTACTTTATGTATGTAAGCGATATGCCGACGAACAGTGAGAAGTGTTCCACCGTTTCAAAACAAGTCATACCACCTAATAATTATTAAAATGGTTGCACAAAAAATAAATGGCAATAAATCCGTTATTACAGTGAATGAATACAAACCGATGACGAACTCTTTGTGAGCTAAATCATAGCCACGAATAGCTAGAACCAGCGATGTGAAAGTCAATGTCAGGGACTTAATGCTTTGAAGAATATTGTTTGCATCGTTAAATTAATGATTTACGACAGAGGCGACAAGTTTTCACGAAGCGTTTACCAGTCCTGCTTTGACTGCACAGTTATTTGATCATGACCGTGCTAGTTAGTTTTGTTTTCGAGTTATTTATTACACTGCAAACACTTGTTAACCACTGCACGTGATGTTAAGCATACTAATTTTAGGCTCTAAGTCTCTTACACGATATTGTTCGTACGCCCTGTGTGAAAGTTAAACAAGTAACTTTGGAAGTTAAACAATAATTCTTAGAAGACCTCATCACATTCTGTGTTTGTTTTTCTGCTGTTGGTCAGCATGACTGAGAGTTGGCGAGAGAGAAAAGCTGTGAGTGTGTTTGCTGCCTCAGCAACAGCACGAGTTGTTGATAACAGACACCACATTTTTCATGAAGTTTATGTTACAAAACTACAAAGCTTGAACGCTTGAGGGACGACTTGTTGACAAATTGCTCTTTCACGTACGAGGCAGCAACCATAATTTCTTCCTTGCAATGCGCTCATTTGGCTTTGTCCTGCGCTCAAATGAGCCAAGATCATTCAAAAAAATTCTGTTTGATAATGCCATTCCTCTTGGTCATAGGCTTGAACTCAACAATGTAGAGAAAATATTACTTATCTGAGCAAAAATTTGGGAAGAGAAAGCATTTAGAGAAAATTGAGTTAGTTTCACGTCGTAACTCGTGTGAGCACACTAGTGCATCAAGATTGTTGTACTGATAATTTAGCATTATGATTTCGTACTGCAAATTGCATGTAATATTTGATCCAAACCAAGCCAGAATTCCGAGTAGACGTCAGCAGAAGCTTCACAAACACCTGAAAAGCGGCAAAGTAAAAAGTTTACGACAACCATCTTCCAGAGGAAGCTTAGTTAACGGGTACAATCTGTTTGGAGACCGAAATACTGAACCGGAATACTCGTGTGCCGAGCAGCTTGACAAACGAAAGTCTACTGTACTTAATATTTTACATATGCAGGTGGTTCACTCACAAGTGAAGTGGTCTAATAATCTTCAAGACGTGGGTTGAAAATTCTAACAATAATTTTGAAGCGAAGAAGAGTTGTGCAGGACATTGCTGGAAGCCTGGACTGCATCTGCTAGCAGCGGGAAAACAAATGAGTGACTAGCATGCAGCAGTGACTTCGCTTGGTCACGCAGGAGTCACATGAACTCTTCGATAACATCCATCCATGCGTGAACAGCACTGATGCGTCTGGCAAGTCAGGCTTGTTTGTGCAGCTTTGCTAACCAAATTGAAAGATCACTTTATGTTATCAGCGCTTCCCTTACCCTCTATTACGCTAGAGTTGTTTGCTGGGAAACCCAAGTTCTAACCCCAACTCCATGCTCTCAACTCAAAAGATTCATTCTAGCTCCAAACTCATACATCATTAATTCCAGCTTCCAATTTTTAGCAGAAAATAAACGTACAAACATGATTGTCTGTAACTGATATAGAAAACCGAGTTAGACGAGTAGACAGAAAAAATGGCGTCCTCTTAAAAAATAATGAGCCTGTTCTATGAAATTTCTAAAAAGGCTTGGTAACTGAGAGTATATACTTTTTAATTTTATCTTTACTAATTTTGATGAGTCAATCTTCGATAGGAATTATGTTTCGTATTATATAATAAACAACCGAAATTATACAAAGCTCACGATATCTAGGATGGGAGAACTGGCGCCACTTCTGCACTCAATTTTATCTCAGCCAATTTTTTCTCAAGCCATGAAACGATGGTCTAACGTAAGGTAAAGAGTCTCTCATTTGCATGAGGTTTACATAACCTTGTTCGAACAGCTAATAAGTTCATCTCAAACGGCAGTGTGTCTAGAGACTATAAAATGTATCCGAGACCAGTTCTATTATCGAGTTTATGTTGCCTTGCCAGCGTATAGACAAATCTCTGGGTGAAGGGAAATGAAAGCTGGCAGCGAAACTCCGGGGAGTTATAGCGAAATGGATCAACCTAAAGTTCATCCAGTCTGGAAACTTGATACAGCATGTGAGTTGTAAGATACGAACAAGCTAAGTTCTGTTAAGATCTTAGCATGTGAAATTAAGTTAAAATCAGTTGAGTTTTTGAGTCGAATATAGAAAATGGAGTTCTCTTAATTTTTGAAATGGTTGTCACTATACTTTTTTATTGAATTTACACCTTAAGATCATAGAACACCAGAAAGAGATCTGAAATAATTGAAAAACGGTGATATGAATTCAATTAAGATGGAATATTGTAAGTAATAGATGGAAGATGGAATATTGCAAATAATTCGTTGATCTTTAACACTTAAATAATATAAGCTTTAAATTAATAACGGGGTCACGTCAAGCACCTGCATTAATTTTGATCTCAATTTCTTAGATAAAATTTAAAAGCCTAAATGTGTTCATAATATGGAACTTATGTGTGAACTCTTGAATTAAACTGAATCTTCATTGCAAGACGTTAGAAACAAAAAACAAATAATAACATAAGACTGTCTTAAATAACTCACACTCTTACTAACTGATCCAGCGGAGCAAAAATTTGCGGATAATTTCGTATAATAACAAATTAGAAAACTTGGTTGTGACAAAACCTGCTTCACACAACAAGAACTCTCCCTTGGACATCGCAATGCACAGCTGAGCATGCAAGAAGTACAGGCGCTTACACCCTCATGATATTTTGGTAGACAGACGAACTCCTATGGGCATTCATGGCAGTCTCAATGTA
>VCRD01003512.1:36042-51276 GCA_006783055.1 Trinorchestia longiramus
CACAGCAGCAGTCTCAGTCTCACCATCATGCACAGCAGAAGTCTCAGTCTCAGCGCCAATGATCGCCTAGACGATTGCACTGCACAGGGTTCGACGACCGCTGAATAATCAACGATTGAATATAAAGAGGCAATTATTCTAGCCTGATGAACCTCTTCAGCTTGAAATGGGCAGGCTAATGTCACCAGCCTCGGCTGTGTCTGTGCTGGCAGAATAAAAGGCAAGGTGAGCTTCATGCGTACTACTCTCCATTCCCATAGTGTCGTTTTGCAGAGGTCGTGTTTCAATTATAATTGTAGTTTATGTGCTTTCCAAGCGAGATTTTTGTGTAACTTTTTATGAGGTGAAGATGTGTCATGGCCGAGGTAAGACAATGATAATTAACTTTTTTATGAACTACAGGTAGCCGTATACCCCACTATAGCAAGCCTAGCCTCTCCATGTTATTATGATTCCCTGTAATGAGCTTTATTTTTCTTGGAGTCTTGAATGAAACTTTCTTAAAATTTGACATAAACGTATCTTACTACAAATTCTATATCAGTTGTTTAGGGATGGCTGACTATTTTCAACTGCCTTCCCTGTGTTTGTCACGGATGACAATCTAATTTCCTGAATAATCATACAGATGAACTTATTTGTGTTGGCCTCTGGTGAGTTTGTTTCGTCAATTCTAAGTTTTATTCTATTTTCAGAAAATTCCATTATTTCCGGCCCTTCCTCAGAGGTCCCTGAGGGAGAAAGCCTGAGGTGTATTCGCCTCGTCCATAAAACTTGTGATCAAACACAGTTTACGACTCGTAGTACTTGACAGAATTAGGCTTGAATCTCATAATTCATTAGCACTGAAGCACAAAACTCAGTACAAATCCCTGTGATGTGCAACACTCATTTCCACTCGCGGTTACACTCGAGGCAGTAAAGGAGGAGGGTGAGTTTAATGACGTGATGACGCCATGGTGGCGCTTCCAGCCGTTCGCGGTCTCTTGAGCTCAAAACTGGGACGGATTATGGAGTGCACAGGACTAGGCCTGCCAGTGATGCCATGAACACAAGGTTTGTGGACGTAGCTCTTTAGCTGCTAGAAGCACTACAGATGCTTTGGTAGGATAAGGATGTTAATACAAAGTTCTCAAAATGATGATTTTAACGATTATGACTAACCATAAAGAGAAGAGCAAGGACAGTCGTTTTTGAAAGTATCATTTTTATTAATTAAAAATGAAACAATGTACTTTCACCTGTTAACGGTCACCGCTCACTCGACAATAATAATAATGCTATCGTCATATTACGATTGTAATATAACAGTAATAACAACGCTTATTAAACTAATAAACATTATAACATCTTATGATGTTAACGCTGCTGTGGTACCGTCGCACATCTACATCATATGGTGTGAGTTGCCGTTAGAATGCAACTCGTACAAACGTTATATGATGTTAATAACACTTAACAGGTTAAAAAAATTATGTAATGAAGCGCTTGACGTTTCGTCATTCTACGTCATTTTCAAAAAGCTAAAGAAAAACAAGACACACAAGTGAACTATGAACTATACATGCAAACATTCTTCGCAGATAAAACACTAACAAGCATAAAACCAAATTAAAAATTTAAACTAAACGCAGATTGCGTATCATTTAAAACAGGCTTGTCTCTTAAAATGAATAAAAATTCTAATATGCGTAAGTCTAAAAAACTAGAAGCTGTGGCGATTACTTGGCTGTACGTACTCATGCAGAGAATTATGACTTCGCTGTTAAATTAGATTTCAAAGTAATTGCCACAGCTTCGAATTTTTTAGATCTACGCATATTAGAATCTTTATTCGTTTTAAGAGATAAACCTGTTTTAAATGATGTAAAATCTGCCTACCCCCCGGCAGTTAGTTTAGGTTTTTAATTTGGTTTTTATATTTTTTAGTGTCTTATTTGCAAAGAATGTTTTTGTGATTAGTTCATATTTCACTTATGTGTTTTGTTTTCTTTCAGCTTTTCGAAAATGACGTAGAAGATTGAAACGTCAAGAACTTACATACATACATTTTTAAAGTACATTGTTTAATTTCTCATCAATAAAATGATACTTTTAAAAGCGATTGTTGTTGCTCATCTCTTTTTGATCAAACTTCGCAAAAAGCAACACATTAATATTACTCAATTATGACTAATTATTATAAAAGGGCGAGGAAATATGGCAAATTTCATTTGAAATGGAGAGAAAAATTTAGAAAATTCATTTAAAGTTTCCATACAATGTTTCAAGTGACTTGATGTTCTGCTCGTTACTAAAGGCACCCTGACCATTCACTTGCTCATTCGTATCTGAATTATTTTTCGATAATGGGCAGAGTTTGTTTATTTTCTTTCCAGGCCAATTACCTTCTAAATGGCCGAGTATTTTATCGCAGGCTGCGGAACAGCTGCGGAAATCGAGTGGGTGTCTTTTCATGGTTTTACTGGAGGATTTCGGCTCGCAGTTTCTTAATAGTTACCTCTTATAAGGGCTGCTCTTCGTTTACTATCTTTTACTTAGTATTTTATTAAGTTATCGTATTACAGAGGATCATGAAAGATATATGAAACCTTGAAAATTTATTCCAAATGATTTAAAATTTGTGACTGGAGTCTACAGTGCCATTTTATATCCAGAATTGAAGAAAGTGTCACCGTTCCAGTTGCTCATACGAGTCTCCCGAGTCACTAGGTACATTTTCTTGTTATTCACGGAGCCGATGCTGTGCTATTTGTGAGGTATGTTTTTGCTTCGCCACGGAATAAATTTATTCCGTAACTTATTCATAGAGTTTCTTATGCTTTGATTTTAACATTTCCACACGATAGGTTGGCATCTGTTTGCTACGCATGAATTTTTCCTTGGATATCCGGATATTCATCTTCGACTGCAAGATGATCTTATTTGGCTGAAGACAGCCAGCTGCAGTGCTTTGTGCAGTGAACCATCTTCAATTTTTGAGCAGTTCTTCTCTTTTGATGTAAACACCACCGTAAATAAATTGCACTATGTTGGTTTTATATATTTCTAGAAGTTTTCCTCTACCTTGCATGCACACGCTATGGTTGTAAGCGGTTGGAAAGTATGACACCAAATTGACACATTTTTAGTCCACCGTGTTTAAAAAAAGCTGTGCTTGGAAGGTTACAAAATAAATTTATTAAGTCTTCATGAATTCATATATAAATATTAATTGGTTACATAACTTTACACCCTCGTACACTCACGAGATTTAAAAAAAGTATTTTCTATTTGCTCTAAATTCCCTCAAAGAAATCAGAACAAGCAATATATTCATATGTGTCTTTAGAGCAATGAGGCACAGAGGAGTTGCTTTAAAAGCGCAGATGAAAATGCATGCGGCAAAATGAACATTTTTCACATTTTGTACGTAACGGAGAATTAATTTTGAATGATAGACAATCGCTCTAAGTTGCGTGCATTCGTCATTTTATTTTTTTTCAAACATTCATGCTTCAATAGTTCTTTGAATCTTTCACTGCTAATGCCTGCGATCATCATGTACCCAAAAAAGTTACATTTTCTGATCAGTAGCATTCCTTCTCTGCTTTTTATTTTAGATGTAGACGTGATACATCGTGCCGGGGCTCTCTCACACTAGGTTTTCGATGCTGTTCCAACATGTGTCGTCCTTTAAATTCTCATTCATTTTACACTGACGTATTTCATATGCTGAAACACTTTTATAACGAATAAATGTCACCCAGCATAACTCTGGTGCATGTTTATTTTGAATCTTAAATGACTGAGCCTTTCCAACTATAATTCCACATCGTAATGAAGTGCTGAGACGAAGACTTGCATCCATCTTAAAATTTAAAACTGCTAGGAAAGATTTCAAAAAAATTATGCTAAAAAGGAACGAAACACTAAACATAGATAACTTTTTTAAAGACATAACATGAATTGTTAATACTCAATACTCCAAATGAAAATCGAGATCAGTGAAATTGAGCTCAAGTGCACAAATTCAGGTGACAGAAAATATTGCTTTCAATTTGGGACGCATCGACCTTCCAATATTTTACGAAAAAAGTGGCAATCTTTTAAAACAGAAAGCAAATTTCTGGAGCATTCCGTAAAATTTGATTATGTCACGTACTTTTCCCTAAATATCGCGAGAATTTGTTAAATTCCACTGCTCACGCTAAAAACAACCCGACATTGATGGAAATATTTAATTACAGGGCAGGAACTACAGCAAAGTCCTCCACAGCTTGTGTGGCAGGATATGTTTTCGATTTTTTTTCCCTGGGGATTTAATTTTACGTCCCTGAAAATCCAATGAACTTCAACTTTTCAGATCTGAACAGTGAAAATGAAATAAATTTTAGATGAAGCGACCCGAGTATGGGAGAAATTTCCAGCCTAATGAACAGTGTCTGATGGAAGTCTGGAAGTAAATCAAGCTGCCGAGACAGATGAGTTGCATGGCAGAGCGTGTGAACTTTGACAAGAAAGCTCCCAACTTGAATCGTTGTCGAAATTCTTAACCCAATTTGTATTGAAAGACAAAAGCTGAAGGTTGTTATTGTGCTTAATTGCCATAAAAACACTTTGTTAGTTTTCAATTTAAATAAAAATCTGAAGCCAGATTAAAAAATAGCCTGTGACTAACAAATGATTTAATAAAAAGTCTACGGAATTTAAGAAGAATATTTCACTGTAGACAGATAGGTTTTAAATTATCATGATCTCGTTGTTTGTCCAACTAAGAAAAATTTATTATGATAGATAAGACAGAAAATAAAATTTCAATTCGGAAGCACACAAATTTACGTAATACAAGCTTTTGCTACGTCGTTATTGCGAAGAAGAGGCACCCTCAGTCATGCACCACAACCTAAGATCAATGGTTCTTTCACCTCGGCACGAAGCATTGTATTTACTGGCAGCAGGAGCTTCATTGCAACAACTTAGATCAAGAACAACAAGGAGGCAACATTTCCCCCAATGGATTAACAGTGACAGCATGTGTTGTGGGATGTTGCTTTATTAGGAATTAACGAAGAACTCAACCGGAGCGAAGGCTAAATTATGGGTAACAAAAAGGTCATTTTCAAAGGAAATCTATAATATTCTTGAAGTATTTTTACATAGCATGTTTAATGACAGCAAATGATAGCTTCTATGTATTAGAAGTTACGACGTTACCTAAGTTATTGTCACAAAGAAATTGGAACGAAGCGAGGATGAAAATTGATATTAAAACTTCCTCTAGGAATACACACAATCACATATTTTAATTAATATCTGAAGCACCAGGTCATCGCTTGCTATCTATTTCATGGTGTAATTTACGCCTGGTAAAAAGTTTTGCGTTGAACAGAGGAGCTATAATTTGAACCGCTAAAAAAATGTAATGTTCAATTAAAACAAATCAAGAGACAGGCCAGAAGCACCACACACTGCTAACAAACACTAACCAAAGCAAACCACTCCCGATTTAATTTCAAATGTTTTTAGTGAGCAACATGAGACGGAGTCTTGGAGCATCATTTACTATGCAGTAGAGCCGGACGATAAATTCTCAAGTAGTGACTAGAGCAGAGCAAGTCAGATGATATGACACTGCTAGAGCACAGCCCTGTCAGTTGACTTAAGATCATGCAAATACAAGTTGTCTTGCTGAGTGGAACAAGAAAAGTGCTGGTCTCCATCTGCAAAACAAGCATGCGATCTTATGTGTAACTGAAGAGGCTGTACGCAGGACTCATGCATTTAGTGTGTATGACATGTGAAGTGTATTTGTTGTGTGTGTTATACGAGCATCGTACGTGTGCTGTAATGCGGTTCACAAAAAGTTCAAGTACGTAGAAAATGTACACATTTATGGTGTTCTCCAGGTATGCATACATTACGAATGGTTAGGTTTTGTATTTATTGTTTTATGAACAAATTCTCTAAAGCAATAATTAAGGCTTGTACTCAGTATTTAAAGCTCAACGAGTGCTTAGGACACTTACTATACGCATAAGTTAACAGATGAATGTCATTATTTGCTTTTCATGTTTTACACTGGGCAAATCTAGGAACTGATCCCTATTTCCTAATTGGCACTGAATCATATTTTGTCTGTTAAACAGTTCTGCACTGTCTTTTCACTAATTATGTATACATACGAGAATATTGTACGCAACCGTTCTCTAAAAATGTATTATGGTGTTGCACATCTATCAGTGAAACAGAAACCAGTTTTTGAAAGATTTGCATAACTCTAACTCAGCATCCACTGCAGCACAGGAGCTGCTGCACTTTGCTTCAGGTTCCTTGCTCTGAGTGAGGGAATAAAAGAGGGTGAGCCAAGAATAGAATAAGGCAATAGAAAGAGCCGTTTGGCCCATTCTCCAAGTCCCATGCCGTGATGCCCAAGTCTTATGCCGTGATACCCAAGTCTTATGCCGTAATATCCAAGTCTCATACCGTAGATCCCCAAGTCCCATGCCGTGCTATCTAAGTTTTATGCCGTAATACCCAAGTCTCATACCGTAGATCCCCAAGTCCCATTCCGTGATATCCAAGTCTTGTGCCGTAATATCCGTCTTATGCCGTAATATCCAAGTCTTGTGCCGTAATATTTAAGTCTTATGCCGTAATACCCAAGTCTTATGCCGTAATATCCAAGTCTTGTGCCGTAATATCCAAGTCTTATGCCGTAATACCCAAGTCCCAAGCCGTCGAGAGAGTAAGAACGTCAGCCTGAGTTCTCGGGGAGTAACTGCAATAATTCAAGATGAATTTCCGACACATTGCTGATCTATTAATAAAGTAGTGTTCTGTTTACTAGCAGAGCGAGCGGGGGAAGTATCACTTCATTTTAACGCATTAGAGTGCACAGGAGCACTCACATACTCGTATCACAGGAGTGCATAAGTTATAAGACAGATAAGCAAACACTACTGACGAATTAACTGTACAAATGTTGGAACTGTTGTTGTCAGTGGACATGTGACTTATAACGAAATATCATTTTATTTATTTGAACAATGGAAGGCAATCTTGAACACGTGCTCGGGGTCATGAGGAGGTTAGAGTCTGTCACGACAGCAACTCAACTTCGACTCAAAAATAGACTTCACAGAACAAAGCCTCTCCTCAATGCTTTGAACTATTTCAGCCACAGATATTGAAGCTCTACGCTGAAATAGAAACGTTTTGGCTTTTATCTCTCAAACGCCTGTTGTTGTTTCAAGTTTTATTATGTGGATGGTTCTTAGGATATTTATATTTTCATGCAATAAGAATTATATTTATATTAAACAGATTCAAAACAAAGAGTTTTGCACAGACGTCATGTGATTTCTTTTTGTAAACTTCTATTGAATTTTTTGCCCTACAAAGAGCCTTGAACTTCACCATTCTGCGTCCAGCCAAATTCCGTTTCTAATCCCGTATGAACTACACATTAAGTCTCTCTTGACCCACATTTGGAAGAGCGGATAGGGGAAACTTGAGCACTTAGATAAGCGAAGGACATTTTGCATGTTTGGAAACAAGCCTAATTTGAAACGCAATATGATTTTAAGAACTAGTTATTAGGAATTATCTCTACAGTGTATTATTCTACACGATTTCTTAGATCACGTGGCATTTTCGTCGCCCTACTTGCGTAGGAAGATGCCTTCCACCATGGAGACGAAGAGCGGAGCTGGATGCCGTATATCCCAGATTTCATAATATTTGTTGATATTCCTATTCATATATAAATTATTGCACTAAAGTATGCACTCTATAGTTAGATTTAACTTCATAATTGGTAACTAGTAAAGAAATTCTTATATTAAAAGTTCTCAATCTATATAAATACAATAATCTTTTCAGCATTTCTCAGAAGAATGCAGGCGTTGTCTTCGATTAATTTTTTTTCGATACATTATAGAACCCAAAGGTCCCATATACAGGCACCAAATATCTGGAAAATTCAGTCTTCGATAACGAATCTTCGATTGGGAGCAGGTAGTAGCTGGTGATATCATCGACGTTTCCGAACAATGTTCAACAAAGAAAGAAAAGAACGGTCAGGTCCAGGCTGTGCGAGCAAGCATCGGAGAGGCAGACACAGAAAAAGTGATGCTGGTGCTACAAGAATGGACTTGTGAGAGCTGATTTCTACACAACAGAACGATGATCGGCTTTTATCTGTACATGTGGATTTACGTAATTTTTTTATATAGAAAGTGCAGCTTACATCCGCAGTAACACAGCCACAACAACGATCAAGCTTTCTGTAATTGAATGTATGAGTTGTATTTCTTTGTGCAGGTGTGAACAAATGCTCAGTGAAACTCTCGCGAATGGTAAGAATCAAAATGCAGGCTCATTTTTTATCTGTAAGCAAGTTTCAGCCTATGGTGTGTTCGTCCACACACTTCATTAGGTTCCAGAACAAATGCTTTTTTTCATCCTTATTCGCATGTCATAAAAAAACAATCAAATTCTAGCGTGTAACCCTACTCCACACAATCCATATGCTACTGTCTGAACGCTAACAGCCGCTCCAACTCAGGGGAATTCCCTGATACAGCCTGTCAAGGGAAAGAAAAAATATTTCCATTCCAGCAGAAATCAAAGCCAAAGGGCAAGCGACCGTTCTGATGTGCACATTTGCATGTCGACTTCCGACAATCGATTAGCGTCAAGAAACGAGCTTTGTGTTCCTCGCATGAAACAAAGCGTTTTGAAGCACGTGCAAAAAGCGCGTAATTCTTGAAGCGTGATATCAAAGAGATGTATACAGTTGTGAAATGTTTTCTACTGACTCGCTCAAATCGAAAAAAATGGCTGTGTAAATTGTAGCTGAAATATCGTTCTTGCTCGATCCAATTGCAGCTAAGTGTTAACAAACAAGGTGGGAGCTCGTGTAAACAAAGCGTGCTTGTTTTTAATGAATGACGTTAATCGGTCTAGACTAGTGTACAGTATCAAAAGGCAAAACTAAGCCCTTATGAAAGGAAAGAATCAGATTCACAAACACGTTTCAGGATTTAAAAGCGATCAAGTCCATTGCTTGGAGAACGAGAGTTTGTTCCTTTGATCTGCTACATCATTGGTTGTGAGCGTGATTTTAAGGCTGATAGTTGCTATCAGATCAGTAGTACTCTCAAAAACTGTCAATATCAATGAAACAAGTGTGTGTTACAGCCTCATATTAGAAAATGTGAACAGAAAATTCGATACAATATCTTTAGTCGGTGTGAAGCACAGTTGAAACTATCCTGAAGCTCACTGCGGTTCACGTTTGAACATACGAAACAAGTAAATTAATACCGTCTGAGTTAGTGAGAGATATGCATTTGAAAACCAGATACTGAGATTCTCAAAAATGAATAAATTTAAAATTCTTTTAGGAATTTTTGTGCAAGGAACTGCAAAACTCGACGAGCTTTGGGTGGATTGTAAAATTTATTTCCTGAACCTAAATTGAAGTTTTCTAGCGCTTTCCTTCTTGAAAATCATAGCTGAATTTGTTGGATGAAAAATGATAACTTTTTCACAACTACACTAGTGTCTACAAGAAGGAAAAAAATATGAGATAAAATAGCCACAATGGAAATGAAACTAGGAAAAATAGGTTTGAAATTTGGGCTTAAATGAAAAAGCCAAAATAGTCTTTTGTTGACATCATTTCGAAACAAAGCCAGAGGCAAACTGCAATTGACTAGTCACACTGCTATTGCTACATCCATTCTTCTAAAATAGGAGAAAGGCGAGCGCCTCGAAGCCACGACGTGATGAGGATTACGAACAGAATCATGCACATAGAGCTGCAGAGAGGAGTAACATGCCGCAAAGTTGGTCCCAAAGCAAGACTCACCAAACTAATGCATTAGCAGACGGGATTACCTAGCTGGCAGGTCACAGAGCTAAGGGTGGTACGTAGTCCAAATAGGTTTTGTCTTATGCAAGGTGCAGGAACATAACTTCCTTTTTCGAATGAAAGTGCTTTGATAAAAGGAAGTCATGTTGCCAAACCTTGTAGTTTACCAATATGATTTGCTAAATGCATTGATAAAATACTTAACTAAAGCAGTACTTGACTTGTTCTAATGGGGACGGACAGTTATAAAGGTGGGATTTGACTCGTCAATTGACAACAGGAAGAATAATGTTCAGCATAGTAAATTTTTCTAATACAAATTTTGAACAACTAAATGTCCAGGGTAATAATTGAGTAAACGATATTTTTCGATGTTAAATATTGGTAAATAATGAAGCTTCTTTAAAGACTCCGTTTTTCTTTTATTCTGTTTTACATAAATTTTCCAGACATGAATTTATCTCCCTTGAGCTCACCACCTGCTGATAAATTCCAATATTTCCTTCATATTCGATCGGGCAGACAGGCTTGGAAGCCTTCAAAACTGCGAGGTACTACGTGGGCTGCACATGAGGGAGAGAACTGAGGAGGGAAATGGCGTCGGGAATTATTCACGAAAAATACGAACCAAAAAGATGCCGCCGTGTTGGCGGAGGCGTCAGCGTTACCACGAAAAAAGTATTTTTATAAGTTAGCGAAAAATGGTTGACCAACCGTGAAGTTTTCATAAGATATTCTTTTTATTTCTTGAGAATACGAACACAATGTGTGTCTAGTCGAACAGTTTGATTTATTATTTCTGTTTTACGTCGTGTTTGCTTGCTCGCAATTGTAATTCTTTATTTTTAAAATTCTCCCCTCATGTAAGCAAGTTACGCTACTGCTTCAAGTTTCACAGAACTTCCCAAAAGAAGACTGTGATGGAATTATTTCATCCAGGAAGCAATATTTACACAGCTTTTTAAAATATCGGCGCTAACTGGAAGTCTTGCAAAAAGAGTTTCAGTTGGAGAGTTTGAGTTGAATTTTCAGGGAGTGAGCATAAAAGCTAAAAAGTTGAAGATACCTTTCTTAAGTATCTTAAGAACTGGCCAGGTTTTTTTCGGATGAAATTAATTGTACGTTTTTGAGATTTTCAGTTTAACATAGAAACTCTAACGGAATGATAAAAATCTGTCAAGATGACCAGAGCCCATCAGACGCCTGAATGAACTTAAAAAACTGGTGAGATGAGACAAACGACATCAATTGTAGGTCCCAGCAGAGGTGTACAGGTAGCCGTTGCTTGGAGCTTCGGAGTCTCACGAGGCAGCAAACTGGGCGATTCTGGAGACCATTGAACGGGCATCACTCGGATTACATTTCTCGGTAATTTGTTGTGAGGAAGACCTTCAGAAGCAGTTGGGTCCTGCTCTATAAAGGTAAACTTCAAAAATAGTCTAAATACATTGGTGCAATGAGGAATTTAATCACTGTTCGCAGTTCATGCTATGAATACACGACAACAAACCTTGGCGACTGATTTACCTGCTTTAGCTGCCGGAAGTTTTGAACGAATTTAATAAATGTCTCAGGAAACAACAGGAGTACAATATCCGCTTCAGAACTGTGTCGTGGTACAGAATCTTACATTCAACTTTTTCTTTTAGCAACGAACTCCTACGAGTCTCAACAAAGGTGAACTGGTGTTCTTGGTGGCTGGTGCTTCTGAAAAATATCGGAATGTGTTTGCTCTTTACTAATTAGACCATAATTATCTTGAAAATACCCTGACTAGACACTTATGAGCTCTCATTGAAGAAAAAATCTTGGGAATCAATGAAAGTTAATTTCATTCTCCGAAATATTTTAATTGTGTTTGCCGTATTCCTTTTCTGGTGAGATTTACCCTTTTCCCGAGCAGGAATTGGTAAGGTTTGTTGTCACATTCTACTTTCTGCTTATCTGCAGGAAAATGAAAGTGGGACTTGAGTTTCGCCCCATCGATGTTATTCTTTTCTCTTTTTCTAGTAAAGAAATATAGGGGCAACGAGAGGTTCAGCTTTCATTGGTGTCCATAAATATAGGGACAAAATAAGGGCCTCAGGCCAAGTCAGAACATCAACCAAGCTTGCTCCAAAAATAGAACAAAGGCAATGTTTATTGGCGAGCGATGTTTTCAGACAAATTGATTACGGATTAGTTTTTGTTTATCGTAGCAAAGTGGAACACAATTTACACAAGGGGCGAACTGTTCGTTCGTAAAAAAATTATGAAAGTAAATCCACGTTACTTACGTAAATTGAGGCCGTGAAGAGTTTTAAGGAATCGTTTCCCAGATAAATGACTTATGAAGCACCAGGACGAACAAAGGTCATCGGTGGATGAAAGCTGGTTGTACTGCATATGAAGATCATAAGAAAAGCTTTGATGCACATCTGTCTTCTAGGGAGCTGAAGATGCCTTATTTCCAGGTCATAAATTTCCTTACGTAGTTAAGCCCTTCATTTGGAAAGACTTTGCATGATTTATTGCTCCTGTAGGAAGAGTTCAGACGTGGATCGAGTGAGCGAACGGAAGAGGACTCTTTAGTGCAGAATCAGTTCATTTTGCTACAACACTGCAGGTTTAACAGAACAAATTACTTTACTTCTTTACTTTTACCAGAGAAACTTTATCACTACTGCATAAGACGATGCAGCAATGAGATGAATCTCCGACCAGTGTTCTGATGCCTGCATTCACTGCATGAGTGGTATCGTGTTCTGATGCTTGCACTCACTGCATGAGTGGTATCGTGTTCTGATGCCTGCACTCACTGCATGAGTGGTGTTGTGTTCTGATGCCTGCACTCACTGCATGAGTGGTGCTGTGTTCTGATGCTTGCACTCACTGCATGAGTGGTGCTGTGTTCTGATGCCTGCACTCACTGCATGAGTGGTGCTGTGTTCTGATGCCTGCACTCACTGCATGAGTGGTGTTGTGTTCTGATGTCTGCACTCACTGCATGAGTGGTGTTGTGCACTTATGTTTCCACTCACTCACTGCATGAGGGGCACAATTTCATGGTGCCTCCACTCACGTAAAGTGAAGTGCTGTGGTGTGTGAGCAGAGTCATCTTTCATTTTTTATTATTCCCCCAGAGAGTCTTGACAGCAGGAGGAGTGAGAAAGATGGAGTCTAATTTTAAAGCCAAGTTTCAAACTTTGATGTTCGTATGGTCTGCCCATGAGACAAAAAATCTGAATATGATTCTACTTTAACAAATTTTTACTCCTCTGTTTATTACCAGAACCGCTCTTTGATAACTAGAGCAATTAGTGCACAAGAAGCATACTCTGAATATATCATTTCAGGTTCACATTTTTATCATTACTTCGGGAATTTCACCATTACTTCGGCACATTTTTCAGTTGTGCTCGTGGTACTATCAGAAATGATTATCCGACTAGTGTCATTAAATAAATGGTTAATATTGTAATCAATTAGAAAATTTAATTCATAGATAAATTTATTTTCAATGAATTACGGTTATTCAGTAGCATACACAAAATGATAGAGTTATGTAGTAGGCACAGCACTCCTATTTTTCAAAGTCCAACCGTTAATATTCATGGTTCTTTTAATATATGGTATTCATATCGGATCTTTGATTTTATTAATAGTTCCATTACATCGGAATATAATTAGCCCTCCAATTGAAAACACTTGTGCACGAAAAACCATTTCAGCACGTACCAAATCTAGATGAATGCTCGACATGTGCTAGCTTTGGACAACGGTGTTCAAGGTTCATTTCATCTGTTATGAGACATTTCTAAATCATGATTTGCCGATTGGTAAGGAAAATCATGCTTCAAATATTTTTATTAATAGATAATACTGAACATATACGTAAACGTTCATTTCATTTACATTTATGAATGTCCATAGTTTATGCCCCAAATGGGCGGTTCTTATAGTGTTAGTCAAAAGTATTTTTATAACATGAATTATTTCTCACAGCGAGGGTATCTCGCTCTCACCATTGCGTCATTATAGCGATAGAAGGAAGACGCAGTGCATCGTAAAGAAAAATCAGTTTATTTTGCAGATTCTTTATAATTTTAGAGGCAACAGACTTTTAACTTCAACCAGTCGCAAGTTTGAACATATGGACGAGTGCCTTGATGAGGTCCTCAGGATTTGCAACTTTAAATGAACTGCATTCCAACTTAAATTACCATAGACTTCGATAAGTTTATTCAAAATTACCAAAGTTGTATTTTGAATTGCAACGCGAGCTTAAAATTTATTTTCGAAAAATTATTTGCAATTCGGCTACTACATAAATTCAAATATTAAAGAAGTTTAGTTAACGAGAATAGATGCATCTGTAACCAAGAACAAACAAACAAAAACGTATATTTCCAATAAAGTTGGTACATAAGAAATGTAACAGCATTGGTTTTTAAAGATGCCTTATCATGAAATCCTTAAGTGGTAGGTATGCTATGCATAGTATCATAGATGATAGAACAGCAGTACCTACGGGTATACGTAAACATTCACATCACGCAATGAACGTTAAATATACATGGGGAAACAAATGAAACTTCGCTTTTTCAATGATGACTTAAGAGGTAATCATTAGTGATACATATAAATTCTGACGTGGTAGATATTATACGCATTTCAGGTGATAAGCGGAATGTTTTCTTTAAGTACAGCTTAGACTTGACATCATTACATTTAACTGAATTGGGTGTTGAACATCCGAGAAAGACCGAAAAAGGAAAATTGTGAGAGCGAAAACTTAAAACATAAAGTTGTGATTGTTATTAAATTGAAATTGTAATTTCTAATTACTTGTTGACCGTATGGTATGGCTTGCTGTTGATCGATTTAATTTAATCATTATTACAGTTATCTGTAAATATCGTGTTTAATATGAACGGGCATTACATATCAGAGAAAAAGAGTATAAAATAAAATAAAATATAACAGTTAATGTGTCAAATTTTTAATACTTAGATGTTGATATATATAAGAAAAGCTGTAGCAGACTAAAGTTCTGAGGTTTCACGGTCACTTATTGTAGTAAAGCAATTACTGACATTGACATATAAATTTTTTGATTATGCCTTCGAAAAGTAAAAAAATTAAGTAAAAGATTACATATATATATATATACATATATATATATATACATATATACATAGGGTAGTGTGGGGGCAAGTCGTACATGGGGTCGACCCGTACAGTCGCGATTGACAAAAAACAAATGGCGGTATGATGACGTCACGCACGCTGAGGATGAAGAAGATCCATCCAAACAGTCCGCCATATTTGTTGACGGCGCTGCTCCGCCGCTGTTCGTGCGAGGTGAGAATTCTTCTTTTTGTTGGTTGCCATGT
>VCRD01003513.1:13419-59978 GCA_006783055.1 Trinorchestia longiramus
AAGAGTGTGATCAAGAGTGCGATCAAGAGTGTGATCAAGAGTGTGATCAAGAGTGTGATCAAGAGTGTGATCAAGAGTGTGATCAAGAGTGTGATCAAGAGTGTGATCAAGAGTGTGATCAAGAGTGTGATCAAGAGTGTGATCAAGAGTGTGATCAAGAGTGTGATCAAATGTTAAGATCAAATGTTAAGATCAGAAGTGTGATCAAGTGTTAGACTTCTAATGAAGTTGACTTGATAACGAGGACACGAGGTGAGTTACGAGATGAGAAGTGAGAGAACTAAGAGCTAAAAGCAACGATGAGGCGAGAGAGGCGAGAGCAGGACTGCCAGGTGTGTTGTTATCTCCTAAATGCTACGATCAGACTGACGTCGAGTCACGATCTGGATTTGCTTCTCAGGGGTAAAATTTAAAAAGCACCATAGCGACAGTTCTTTAAGTACTAAGAATGATTTACAAAAAACAGCGAATTTTTACAATTAAAAATTTACAAGAATCTCGCTTAGCGTCACAAAAACCTAATCACTAAAATACAAGAAATTTATTGTAAGAAGTACGATTTAATTTGTACGCGATTAATTAATACTCACAACTTCAAAATGGAGCATGAGCAGCGATGTAATGCTACAAAGACTTGGACAGTCGACCCGGTGAGAAACAGAAGAAACGACTTTAGTGATTCGCATGGCTTGGACTACATATGAACACAATACAGACAAGGCTAGTTTTCGTCAGCCAATGAGAGAACAAAACAACAAGTGAATTTAGCGACGAGGCTAGGTTTCCGCTACAAACGAAAGCACCAGTCGACCAATGAGCGGTGCCGCTCAGGCAGCAGCGCCCAACCAACCACCCAATATAAGGAGGCTGCAACGCTCTGTGTCACACAAACAAACCCCTTGGACATACCCCCACCACTCAACACTCCCTATACTTAGCACACCCTGCACCAAACTCTCCCTCAAATCTTTCCTACTGGTACCGACTTACCAACTTGTATCACACACTCTCTACCAAACACTTTCAGAGTCAACATCTTCACCAAGAACTTTCATTATTTGAAGAACTCAACTTACAGTTAACAGCAGAGCAAACGAAGAAGAAATCGGCCATCCTGTCTGCGGACAGCATGGGGTTCAAACAACTCGCGCACTAACAAGAAGTGCACGCACTACAACTTGCCCCGCGCTCCAACTCTTCACGTCCAGGGCTCTGCCGGCAAGATGTCAGTACGCCAGTAATCGACAAGACGTGCGCAACGAAGAAAGAAGAAATAAAAACTAACAGAATATTCAAATACCTAAATACAAACTATTAAACTCATCCTGCCTTTAATTGCCTTTTCTCCTATTGGGTTCCTCGACGGTCCCTTACTTCCTCAAGCGCTCACTCCGAGTAAGATATAAGATAAAGATATTCAATGTTTGCTTGGAGATAAGAGATGTCTGAGGGTTGGGACTGAAGAGTGATTATAGAGTGATCACTACACAACCACTAATTGTCTCTCGGTGTGGTGGATGAGAGTGCTTAAGAGAACGAGTAATTTTTCTATTTTAGTCGTCTAGTGGGTGTTCTTCGAGGGTAGAGAAATATGATCGTCTTCGTAGGTCGCAGATTTATTCATAAACACTATCCAAATCAGAGCAGAGATCGGGACCAAGATTGAGAACCAAAACTGAAAACTTGAAATCTGTAAAACTGAAACCTACCAGAGAGAAAAACGGCAACTACAACGGGTGCAGAACCGACCTTTCTTGAGAGATTATCAGAGTAGATTGGCGAGAGCATGTAGGCTAAGCATAATGGTTGGCTATGGCTTTCTCAGGACGAATGTTACGATTTAAAGTTACAACTATGTTTAAAATTTGACTTTAATTTCTTGTCGCAAACAGCGTGAAATGGGTATCAAATTAACTCTAAAATGCTATTAAAATTAATTTTATTTTTGGCAATCGTCTCCAAGATCCTACTATATTAATTAGGATATTTCTGAGGCACCACAATGCCCGCACCTTGTCAACAACGAAGCATTTAGCATCCGTAATTTTGCTCGGTTTCATTGCACCAAATGGCGTCGTGATGCCTCTGATCTGGTTTCCGACCTGATACCGGCTGACGAGGATAAGTTAACCCACATGCTGATCCTCTAGATAAGCAACGCATTTGACATGTCATCTGTCATTGTTGTACTTCAACATGATGGTGCATCAGCACACACATCTAATTGTGTGCAGGGCTTTCTGTACGAGCAGAATTTCTTTTTCTTGCTGAAAGACATGTGGCCACCATAAACGCCAGACGTGAATCCACTAGACTACACCTTCTGGCTGCACATTGAGGCCACCTAAACATCACCGTCCTTAAAGCACCGTTGAGCAGAAGTGGATGACCATGAACATAGACTACATTGTCAAAATCTGCAAAACCTTCAGGAGCTGTCTCAAGGCCATTATCGTTGCGGATGGCAATTATATTGAATACAATTGAAGATTAGACAAGTATTTTTATTGCCTGAAAATTTTGCTCACTTTGGTCAAGGAGTTTACGAGGTACCTAGGGCAGATTTGAGATTTAGGATTTGTTCAGCTTTTTTCTGCCCACCCAGTATGTAGTGTATATTATTACAAGTAGAAGTGGTAACACTGAGGAAAAAGAAGTAGCGTACTAGGGCTGTGACCTTTCTATTAGACTTAGCTCTACGGCCTACGCCCTCAGAAAACAGTTTGAGGAAAAGCTTATCCGTTAGTCTGAAAACACTTTCAGGATTGCAAGGCCTGTTAGAGATTTACGAGAATAAAGTCAAATTTGAATTCCAAAGATATGACATCTAGGAAGATTAGATAAGGAGGATCTTATCAAAGATAAAACCTCTGTGGCCAGCTCTGAATGCTTCGCCCTGCAGTGTGTTTGCTGGACGTTTCCGTAAAGGACTTCTTCTGAACAACCTTTGTTTTTTTTTACTTATTTCCTAACTCTAGAGCAGTTAGGAAAGTGACTGCATGACTACAATTATTTATAATAACGTGCATTGAGAAGTGTTTCCAGATATTCGTAAAAAAATTATGTATGTGTTTTCAATTGGAGTAATACTGCCTCTGCAGACGTAAGGTTAATAACACGTCACAAAGTGGGATTAGCTATGCTTTGAGTAGCTTTTATTTCCCTAATAATACGTACACTGCTCTTAGGTAATAGCTGTTACCTGACATCTCAAATACGAATACTAAATGCTACCTGGGAAAATACAGGACATATTATCATTCAGTGAATCATATAAGAAAGTTCTTTTCAAAGTTTCTGCTGAGCAAATAACTGAAGTAATAAACGTTTGAAGTGCATAATATCTAATGAAATTTCATTGAATTTACTAAACTTTCGTTCGCTGTACTTTGCCCCCTCGTATAGTAGCTTGATGAAAGCCTAAGTTTTTAGTTTTCAATGCCAAGCATTAAATTGAATAACTGCATGTGAAGAAAACTTTCATGCGTAGATCCTGCCAAAATCATTGTAATTACTACAGACTCTATATGGTTGCTGCAGTAACTTCTTGATTTTAAATCAACTTATCCTTGCAATTATTCTAAAAATGTATGATACACGATTTCCATTTAAGTCTTGCAAAACACAATTCTAGGTGTCGGTCTTCAAGCCAATGTTCAGAACTTTCCTCGAGGTACGAGTAAACAACCACATCGTCTCACGCGTCTCTTTCAAAAAGTTGTCCGGTTTGTAAAAAATTTAAGTTGGACATAAGTACCACAGCTACGAAGAATTCCCATATTGCTTGAAGGCTAATCGTCCAATTTTAATCTTCTCAATCAATTATCCTAAAATTTTTAAATTTCTAATATAGAACAAAAGACTGATAGTGACTATTTAAAATCGAGTTTAATGACCATGCACTCTTTAGTACGTATTTGACAGGCTAGCAACAAATAGCGAAAGAGAGCTTAGAATCAGTTTTTACCACTAACTAACATTCCAAAGTTATAAAAAGTAGCTTTTTAGACGCTTTCATTGTGCATATATGTAAGGACTATTACATGAGTGCTACGGGCTCTATAACCTCACCAATGTGGTGCACTATCCCTGTGTTATTTTTGCCATTTGATATTCCTGAACAACTTTAGCTTGAACGAATATTGCTACGAAGAAATGTTTTCATATTTTCAAAGTCTAACAGAAGTATTGATCTTGTTATCATTATGTGAGAAGTGGGGAATCCCTTTGTAAGGTCAATGCTCTTGTTTCTTTAGGCATTCGTGGTTTGGGTGAGACCTTACCCTTGTGTCAAGACGGACGTGCTCCTCCTGTGACACTGTACACTACGGAGTCAGGGCACACTCTTACTTTAGAAAGCTTTTAGAGAATTACACCTCAAAACTTGGAAAATTTCTTTGGTAAGGAAATTTGAATTCGTCTGCTATTTTACTACAAAATTATTCTCATGTCTACACAATGGAATGAATTTCAGCTACTCCACCAGAAAAGTCTATTTCAATCTTGGAAAGATGTTTAGCCCACTGATACGGTGAATTGCACCGCACTTTTTCATGACAATAAGCATCCAAGTGTTATTTACTGAACAGACAAATTGTAAATATGAGTTCAGAGTTAACCCTTTGCATCTTGGCATACTTTTGTCACACATGTAGTCTCCTGAAAAGTTCTGATGAGAATTGTTTTCTGCTCTGGTACAAAAATTAATGAAACAAGTAGATGCATTTAGTACTCAATGCTTTAGACAGGATTTATTAAAGACCTTTGTAGAAAAAGTCAGATTTGATATGCATTCTATTTAAAAACAAAACTCTCCGTATCTTTTACTTGTTTACTGCACTTGGTTAGAGAAACATCGCTGAAGAACGTAATTTTTCAAGCTGTTTTTCCAGTTTAGTGAATTCAACAGTAATTACTTGCACTCGTATCAGCTGCATCAAGCCAAAGTATGACCAAACTAGAAAGATGGTACCTTATCGTGGTTGTGGGGGTTTTGGTGGGGGTGCCATCGAGCAGAGGGCAGTCAGACCCTGTGGACAACTGCAGACCGAAGGGCGATGAAACTATCCTGTGCGAGGATAGGGAGGACATCTGTTTTGACTACGGCCTCAGTGTGGTGAGATATACATTTACTTTATGAAAAATAGATATATATTCCAATCGGATATGTTTTGAACGTTAAATTTTGTAACCATTTTTGAGAAAGCATCGTCTACAAGAGAGAGCTTATTCTCACGCAGTCAAGACTCAGAAAACGTGAATTCTGGCTCGACTCACAGGCCGAGGTACAGTTCAGTTCACTAAACTTTCACTTTATCTGATATACACTTGTATCTCCTACTAACCTATTGAAGAAGAGGAAGGTATAATTACTGGCCCATGCTGTAGTATTGATGGTTGTGTTTTGATGCGAGTGTTCAGTGAGGTGACATCGTCTTGTGGAGAACATGCTTCCTGGATGTTGTGCTGCTTCGAACACAAAGCTTACTTCCCTTCAGGCTTGTGGTTTCATAGAGAACCGTTTTACTAGTAATGTACTAGTAATGAACCGTTTTACTAGTTTGACTTAGTAATGTAAAACTAGAAAAACTGAAATGCAAAGATGCTTTCTTATTAAAAATACTCAATGAATACATAAGGAAAGTTCATTTTAAAAAAGTAATTAGTTTCTGGATGCAAGGCATTTCTCGCGTGACTAGTCGCCAGAATCTAAATGTAGGGTACAGAATTATTTTAAAATTCTACAGTAATAAATGAAGCCATTAGTTTATAAATTGTTAATAAATCAATCTCTTAGAGAACTCGATACGTAGTTTCATGGCCCTCACTTGTGTTGCGGTCACTCGTGCATCTGCTGCATGGCCTCACCGAAAATCAAACCGAGGTTGATACAACAGTTGTGCTTGCCATTAATACTTACATGATAGCTGCAAATAGAGAATTGATAATAGTTCTGAAATTTAGGAGTGATGGCTTCCTCAGATCTACGACGTGGACGGCTACTGCCCAAACGGGAAGGTGCCTTACATCAATCCTGACTACATCTGCAACTGTGACGTCATCTGCATCGACGAAATTGGTCAGCAAGCCAACATTTTGATGAAATAAAAGTGAAAATGAGACAGCTTTTTACAAACTAAAATTAAGTCGGCAGAGACTCAGCAACGAAATTATTTGAACATTTGAGAAGGTAGGCTGTTAACTGACCTGTACAATATGTCAGTTTGTTAATTATTATGCGAGACAAAAATTCCGAGAACTTATACTTTACTCAAAAATGTAGCAATATAAGTAGAATACAGTCCAGTAGTTGGTGTATCAGAACAGTGAATTCACAAAACACATCGTTGCAAGCTTTATTAGGACAGGTCGGCAACCAGCAGACACACGGAACAGAGCTACGGCACACGCAGCTCTTACTTCCATATGCAGATTGCAAGCGTCGCAATGGACGTTTTACAGCGACACCAAGTCGTGCACTTTACGGAGAAGAAACAAATATAAGTTTCTTCATTTCCCACTCATTTCTTCCTTTATACAAATGTATTCACGAACTTGAAGGTAAAATCTTAATGTATTTCTTTATCGGGAATTGGAACAGACTCAGCCTTTATAGTTTTACTTAAAAATCCTAAATAAATGAGGGAGTAAGAATTACCAAACCCATTACGTAGGTTTAATTAAATTGTCCAAGAAGTAGTCCTACGCCATCTCTCCTATTGACGTAAGTAATATCAGTGTTAGAACTCTGCTATGTCTTCACAACTGCTGAATGGACGGGCAGAGGACGTCATTCTGGAAGTGGTTGAAGCGCCGGACTCCAGTTCTAAATACTATCAACTTTTTTGTCAGAACTCCTCTCGGGAAAAATTTGATGCAGAGTTTGTCAGCTTTCTTTGCCTTACCTCTACCAAGTCAAAGTGTCAGTTTTCTGTCTTTCTCCTGTTCTACTATTAAGCGGGAAGTCAAAGTGCGAGACCAAGCATCGATTGAGCTATGAGAGCAGCATCAGAGAATTAAAAGTCCACACGCTGTCTTCACTAGCACCCAACTCTAGCGCACGGATTTTCATAATTTTATTACGTATAAAAATATATTCTTGGTTCAGAGTTTCTCTCATTCAAATAATTGTAAGTTATTGTACAGTCTCAATAATCATGAGAAGTGAACTACATAGGTGCGTCTGTCGGATGTAGTAATGTATACATTTTAGTATAGGCGTCAATAGAGACAATAATGTAGTGCAGTGAGCTATACAGTTTCAATTATCTGATGCTGTAAGTCTCGCAGTCACAAAAGTTTGCAGCATCGTGTTTCTGTGCAGCGGAGGGCGAGGACTGCGAAATCACGTACCCCAGCGAGTACCCGACGGCGCTGTGCGGGAATGGTTTGGACTGCCTGCGTGAAAACACAGGCTACGTCTGCAAGCGAAGTGAGTCCTACACTCACTAATCCTTTAGCCCACTAGCGTCCATCATATTAAATGTAGTATGTTGCTTTAAATTAAACATAGTTTGTAATATATTCAACGATTTTTTCAATTTTTAGACAGATATTGTTTGACTTATTCTGAACATGTTAGGTAATTAGTGTCCCTGTACGTCACGCCCTGGCTGATGTCCAGGAGGCAAGATGCCTCATGATTCAATAATAGCATTTTTTTGTAAAAATTAAGTGCTAATGAGTTAACCCTTTGAAGGCGCCAGCTAAATTTGAGCAGTGAAATGTCCACTAAAACATTTACGAATTGCGGAAATTTTCGGTGTTTTCGTCCATCTGTTTTAAAGTTGCTTTATTTGATACTGTTATCATCTTGCGGCAATTAAACATAAGGGCATATGAACCTGGTTGTGAAAGAAGAAAGTATTTTTTAAGTTACAAGGAGATTTAAATGCACGCCCTGAAATTGGAAGGCAAGGAGACATACTCTATAAATGTACATTTGAAATTGGAAGATATATTTTTTGCAGACGATCAGAAACCTTGCGTCAAGCGCATTATCGACTACGAATCTGCATCCAAGAACGGTACTCTGAGCCCTGGCTTGTTATACCCCACCTGCAACAACATCGGCCAGTACGCTGCTGTGCAGTGTTCTACATCTACTACGTGAGTAGACATTGGCCATCACGCTGCTGTGCAGTGTTCCACATCTACTACGTGAGTAGACATCGGCCAGTATGCTGCTGTGCAGTGTTCTACATCTACTACGTGAGTAGACATCGGCCAGTACGCTGCTGTGCAGTGTTCTACATCTACTACGTGAGTAGACATTGGCCATCACGCTGCTGTGCAGTGTTTAACGTCTATTGTGAGAATAGACATTAGCCAGTACGCTGCTGTGCAGTGTTCTACATCTACTACGTGAGTAGACATTGGCCATCACGCTGCTGTGCAGTGTTTAACGTCTATTGTGAGAATAGACATTAGCCAGTTCGCTGCTGTGCAGTGTTCTACATCTACTACGTGAGTAGACATCGGCCATCACGCTGCTGTGCAGTGTTTAACGTCTATTGTGAGAATAGACATTGGCCAGTACGCTGCTGTGGTGTTCTATATCTACTACGTGAGTAGACATTGACCAGTACGCTGTTGTGCAGTGTTCTACATCTACTGCGTGAGTAGACATTGACCAGTACGCTGTTGTGCAGTGTTCTACATCTACTGCGTGAGAAGACATTGACCAGTACGCTGCTGTGCAGTGTTCTACATCTACTGGGTGAGTAGACATTGACCAGTATGCTGCTGTGCAGTGTTCTACGTCTACTGTGAGAATAGACATTGGCCATTACGCTGTTGTGCAGGGTTCTGCATCTACTGCGTGAGTAGACATTGACCAGTACGCTGCTGTGCAGTGTTTTACGCCTACTATGTGAGTAGACATTGACCAGTACGCTGCTGTGCAGTGTACGTCTACTGTGTGAGTAGTTTTCGGCAGGGGCAACTGGCACCGTGTTCTACTTATGCTTCCACGTTTTTTTTGTTATTAGTTTTTTCAATGTGCTATGTCATGGGTTGAATATTTATATACTCCAATGTTTCAAAAACTAATTTTTCCCTAATTCTTTTCAACGATGTCAAGTTACTCATTCAGAAGTAAATGTTTCTACGTAAGGTACACCCCCTACATTGATAAGAAATGAAACGGTTCATGTTTTTTCAATAATTAATCCACTAAAAGATAAATTGGTAATTATGAATAAATTATGTATTCTATGAGCGCTGTAGTGTTTAAAGGTGTGAATGAGAGTGACTGACCTCCACCTGCTGCAGGTGTTACTGCTCAGACACAGACGGCAACAGGCTCTTCGGGGAGGCGGTGTACACTGAGCGTGACGGCATGGACTGTCGTGAGTGAAACCATGTCAATTTACCTTTGCAAAAGTACCAATCAACTCCGGAGTATGGCACTTGTCTAGCAATGCTTATGAGCAATTATCAATTCAAATGATTTTTTTGTCCCAAAAAAACATCGAGAGCTACTGTGTCGTTCTCTGGTGCTCTTTTATGTATATTATAACTTCGGTACTAGCACGAGCTTTTGTTTCATTAAACATTATTTTTTCTTAATGACCTATGCTTAATTCAAAATAAAATTCAACTTTCGAGCTTAATATGCAGCCATATAATCGCACTTGTACATCGTCCTAAACTCTGAGCTATTCACACGAAAATCTCATGTTTTCGTCTCATGAGAGCGACATCGCCATTTTCTGTACTCTTTACTCTCCCTGCAACTGTACGTCACTGTGTAATTTCATTAGTTTATCTAAGCACGTCACGTGATAATGATGCAGAATACTTGAAGAAATGTTGGTGACGAGGTGCCCTGTGTTACCAGAGTGCTCCCTGCACTGGTTGAGGAACGAACAGCTGGGGCTGACGGAGGGCATGCGGTGCCTAGCTAACGGCAACCTTGACCCCCTGCAGTGCAACGACGAGTTCTGTTTCTGCTACAACTCAACCACAGGCGCTATTTCTGCCGGGCCCTTCCATCCCTCTCAGATGTCGCTTCTCAGCTGCTGTCAGTGCACACTGTTCAAGTATTGCATGAGTTTGTTAAAATGAATCATTGTTAATTTGTTTGTGAATAAAATTAAGAATTATAAGCAAATGGTAGTCACAAACAGCTCTGTTCTTGATGTTTCATCTTTGATATCCGTGAAAACGTTCCCCGTAGCCTCATCCATGTCACTGGGTATATGTGCTACAATGTGCGTGCAAATATGAATGTTCACTCATAAAATTAGCTGATAATATCCAATCATTGGCATGGATGCATGATATTTGTTCTTGTTTCTCAAAAAATTTCCTTACATAGTTTGAGTACAGTTATCATTATTAATCATGTGCTAACTTTATCTTAGTTAGTTATTTTCTTTTATTATCCGCTGAATTTGCTTAGCGACGCAAGCAGTACCGCGTAGTGTTCAGAGGGTTGGGCTGTTACAGAACACGTGGCAAGTCCACACACACATGCACGAGTGTCTGGGCCGTCAGATAAAAGGCTTGGCGACTGCTGGGAATGCATACATTTTTCTTTGGATGAAAGCCACAAAAAGCTGTGTCATATTTCCGGCTCTCAGCGCCTGCATTGTCTCATGGGAACTCCAACATGAAGTGACTGGAGAACATGTTGATACTTGGTCTTACTGTCCACACTGAGGTTTGTGTCAGTTACTGAGGTACACCTCAGTTACCGAGGTACACCTTAGTTACCGATATACACCTCAGTTACCGAGGTACACCTTAGTTACCGATATACACCTCAGTTACCGAGGTACACCTCAGTTACCGAAGGACACCTCAGTTACTGAGGCACGTCTCGTAATCAAATGTAGAACAGGAAAATTAATTGCTCGTTGCATGATAAATTTAGTGACGATGGCTAACGACTGTGTGACGAGCGTTAAACACAACTATTTGAGCTATAAATTTCCGTCATAGATTTCTGATTTGTCTTAGAAAATCGCTATTAAATCCCATTTGATCTTTCTATATCCAGACAATCCTGATAATCAACAAATGAATCTGATTTAATCATCCTTATCTAACCAGAAATTTTGCAAAATATAATCAAGAAAAACGAGCAGATGAAGTATAATCATGGTAATTGATCTTGACTATAATCTCCCTGTATTGCTCGGAATCATACTTTATCAACCTTAGCTACTAATGTCCGTCATCTTTTTGCAATTATTCTGATTTAGTTCTGAATCAGTTTTGTCTCACACAAGCAACAGTAGCTACACTCAGATTCCCCAATAATTATGTAATGTTCTGACACGAATAGCTCACTCATATTGACACGCTAAGATAATGGTGACCTAGCTTGAATAACATTAAAAGGACCTTTGTAAGCACTTCCCATTTCAAGATTTGAATATAAAGCTCTGGCCTTTAACCTGAAATATAACATGTTCGTGTACAATCGATTACAGACGACCCGTCGTACCACACCGTGAACTACACAAACATCTGTACGACGGTTGCACAGCTCTATGCTCTCCAGGTGTCTGAAGACACTGACACCATCACGCTGGGCAGTGAGTGTGTGCTGACGCCATCACGCTGGGCAGTGAGTGTGCTGACGTCAGCACGCTGGGCAGTGAGTGTGTGCTGACGTCATCACGCTGGGCAGTGAGTGTGTGCTGACACCATCACGCTGGGCAGTGCGTGTGTGCTGACGCCACACTTCAGCTCACCCACAGTTTGTGATTCACTTGCCTGCGTTTGTTTTCTTTTTTGCCTGTGTTCTATGTACGCCAGAGTTCGTGTTCGTTCTATGGGTTCGAATTGAATTCTTGAGTGTAACTTTGTTAAGGGGTATCCTGGTCACGCGGTCTCCTGGTCATGTGGTATCCTGGTCATGTGGCATCCTGGTCATGTGGTATTCTGGTCATGCGTTATTCTGGTCATGCGTTATTCTGGTCATGTGGTATCCTGGTCATGCGGTATCCTGGTCATGTGGTATTCTGGTCATGCTTTATTTTGGTCATGCGGTATCCTGGTCATGCGGTATCCTGATCATGCAGTATCCTAGTCATGCAGTATCCTGGTCATGTGGTATCCTGGTCATGCAGTATCCTGGCCATGCAGTATCCGGGTCATCTGGTATTCTGGTCATGCGGTATCCTGGTCATGCGGTATCCTGGTCGTGCGGTATATTCTAGTCATGCGGTATTCTGGTTATGCAGTATCCTAGGTCTTCTATATTTTGATCCAGAATTCCTTATTTTGTCGAAGCGGTCAAAGAACGAATTTGATGGGGCAGGAAGATTATCATCTGGTATTAAAATCTGTGTTTAATAACCTACTATAGATTGTACGAATGCTGTGCAACTGGCGTAAGGTATATATGGACATTACAGCAGGTGTAAAGTTTACGAGGAGTGTGCAGCAGGCGTAAGGTATATAAGGACAGTAAAGCAGGTGTAATGTTTCCGAGGAGCGTGAGGTGGGTGTAAGGTTTACGAGGAGTGTACAGCTGATTTAAGGTTTACGAGGAGTCTGCAGCTGGTGTAAGGTTCCAGTTTCACCACAACTGCAAGTTTTAGCGCAGTGTACTACTGCACCTTCACAGTACAACTGCTCCTTGTTAGAGTAGGGCAGGTGGATCACTTGTGCTCCATCTGCTCCTATGAGCTCAATATTACGTGAACTGCGATTGTTCTGTGATAAAGCAACAACCTGCTGTGCTTTGTGTACCCTAGTGGCGCTCTAAACTTTGTGTGTGGGCAGACAGCCTCAAGCCTAACTGTTCGCTGGATGGTTACTACGCTGCAGTGCAGGCGAGGGAGGGTGGACTCTCCTACTGTTCAGACCCTCTCGGCAACATGATTGAAGACTTCGAATTTGCCACTGCTGTTGCGTCTCACGTGACCTGCAGTACGTATTCAAATGCATACACCTTTGAAGGTTTTCTTTCGGATAAATATCAATGCCGTAGTGTACTCCGGCTCATTCTTCCACGCTGCATCCACTAATTATTCTAGCTAGTCTCTAATATGAATGCACAAATTTTTTTCCTTAAGTACCCCCTATTTATACACTAGGAATAACTCATGTCTGTGAGCATCTTACACAAAATTGTACAGTTGTTTCAATCTCAGATCTCGTTTGTTGTACAACTGAGGAAATACGCAGGAATTATGGTTTTCATCTTAATGTCAACAAAGTTTGGTTGTCTACCAGACTGCGGTGCTCTCTGGCCGTATTGACTGAGCGCCAGTCATCTTAGAAATGTTTCTTGCAATGTCTTTGCTAAAAACAAGGTTTCTGCGAGGTGTGTTTGTTCATGTCGTGTCGATACGTCTAAAGCAGGCATGTCAAACTCAGTTTGGCTCTGGGGCCGGATCCAGACTTTCTGTTCTCAGGTGGGCCGGATCAGTAAAAGAATGTCAACTCCAACTATTTAGCTTTGTTTTTCAGTACTATGCTTTATCATTCAGCCTACATTTGCAGCCTACCCTACATATTATAATCAAGTGAACATACGGCCCGCGGGCCGAGTCCGGCCCGCGGGCCGTATGTTTGACATGCCTGGTCTAAAGCAAACCCCCTCTTCCCTCCAGACTAAATATTGTCCAATTAAATCTCGCGCTAAACAATGTTCAGTTAAACCCTAGTTAATTTTTTTATGATATATTTTACGAAGGTATCAAAACTTCATGAAAAATACTGTAAAAATCACTATCGTCAGGCGAAAAACTACAAACAAAAAAGGTGACGTTGAATGTCATTCAATGGAAAAAAGATGTAATGTACATGTCATGTGTAGCGAAGACTTGAATGTGTAGTCGATAAGTCATGACTATTACTGAGCTAGTTTTCAAAACGTCCTTGAAGCTGTGATTAAAACACGATTTCTATGATATCAGATATAAAATATTAAGTTGTCAACACTTATTCTATATTTGTACAATTAGTTGATATATTAGAAAACAGGATATATATCAAGGGGAACTTTGGAAAGAAAGTTAGGAAGGCTTTGTAGTGCCAGTCAAATAAACTAACACAAGTTATGTCCTAAATTTAAACATTGATTCTCTCACTGAAAAATGCAATCATGTTTACGAATTTCTAAGAATCAGGAGCTTTAAAAAGATTACAAGACTAATTTATTTCAAATTGAATTAATGATTTTGTTGTGGTTGACTCAGACTGTGCCAGGCGGCGCTATTTGCTGAAGCAGGCAGGACTCATAGCCTACCTCCCAACCTGCTGCACGAACGGTAACTTTGAGCCTATCCAGACGCGTGGCCTCTACTCGTACTGCGTCGACTTAAACGGGAACCAGGTGGATGAAGCTGTGTCCTTCATTGAGGCCGATAATTTGAATTGCACCATCAAACAATGTGATTTCTGACCGTTGGGGACAACAGCAAGAACCACCAGGCGGTACAATGTTCTAAACAAAGGGGGGTTTATGTATTGACTTGCACGTCTCCTTTCAAAGTCATTGTCCAAACAAAAGCCTGTAACGATACGTCTGACACTAACGTTTTCCAACGTTTAAGCTGTTGCTGCTCAGAGATGTTCATTATTTGTTAAAAAAAATTATGCTTCAGTGTGGTAATCTTACTCTCTCCTCTGATTATGATTCTTGAGGGAACACAACCCATCAGCTGCTGATTTTTCTATAGTGAGGCTATGGGTGGCTAGTCTCAGCACATTGAGGTTTAGACTCTGTCATTACCAGGACGTATCGCTGTCTTTGCTATGCTTGCGTCAGGAGTAGCTGGGAGTCTGGGCCAGGCAAAATCGTGTGATGAGTGCTCGTTTGGATACGTGTGTATGAACATTTTTATGAGTGTGAGCTTAGGTGCATGTATGTAAGCCTTTTTATGAGTGTTCGTTTGGGTGCGCATGCACGAACGTGCCCGAAAGTTGGTATTTGTATGTGTGGCATCAGGCGCGCGTGTTCAGAGCCAGTACTCCTGGGTGACGGCCTGCATCTGAAGTAAGTGTCCTGGAGCCTCCGTTTGGCGCTACGAAGCAAGTTAGGGCCTGCCCTGCATGTTGACTGTCATACGCCGACCAGTTGGTTCTAAGCATTCGAATAAGTTCTTAGATTGATTGTCGCGACTCAATGATGTACAGAGTGCAGTGTTACGACCACGCCATGGAAAGTTCCATGTTACGGTCTTACTCATCACGTAATCCTGCGAGTTACGCCCACGCGGTAGTCCTGGAGATGACGCTGAAGGTGAGCAAATTTTCAGCGTCTACTGAGGGAGAAATCTCCTCACGCGCTCACTGGAGCACAAATGCATGACATGGAAACTTCCCAGACGTGTGGCCAGGCAGTGCCTGCTGAGCAGCGTCTCAACCTTCAAGTGGTAGTGATGTTCCATAACGTTGAGTCTGAGAAAATAGTCTTCGATAAAGTTCGAAATTTTTTACTGGTTTTCAGTGTCCCTACACATGAATATGTAATGTATTCACGTGAAACCTTAGCTTAAAATCGCAAAATACTGAAACGTGGAAGAGCTCTAAGTCTGCTTATCATAAAATGTGGTTTACTGAAAATAGCCAACCAACTGGATAAAATATACAATGTTATAACACAGAGTGTAGTTAAACCAACACCTATAAATCTGAAATTTACTCTACAAGATGTCCCGTAAAAATGTCCCCGATTTTTGTGTTTATCATATTCCCAGTTGAAATTAAGATATTTTAAGATTTTTATTTCATATTATAGTAAATTTTGTTTTTCATTGAAATAAATTTTCTTGTGAATATCTACTGAATTATGTGTGCACAGAAGTTGAATGAACAGGGGTAGATTATGACTTGTGCTAAGGAATTACTGCAATAACATTATTAATATTTTTATTTATTTATTTCCAGTTTTTCAAGTAACTTAAATAAATAATAAATACTAACAATAACACTAATAAATCATAATAATATTCCAAAATAACTTTAATGAATAAAGTACAAATCAACCTTTATCATAGTTCAACATGACTACTGTTCCTCTTAAGACAAGTAACGGGTGGGGTAAAAGTCACTTCACACTTTTAAATACTATTACAACAAAACCTAATAAAGGCAAAAAAGCATAAGGAAATCTTGGAGTTTTATTTTGTATCTAGTATACCGTTTAAAGGTTTATATTGTTACTCATAAACTTTTTATTGTTATCAATAACCCCAAAATGACAAAATATGGCAAAGAACCGCGAGCAAGAATAGTTTAACGTTATTTCACACATAACTGATCCTTAGTTACAGTGCAAGGGGACTTTATGACAACATTTAATCAACGAACAAGTCCATCGAGACATTGCATTATTGCAATGATTTTAAGATTCAGAGAATCCGGATCAACAGCTGATAAGGAACGCTCTGGTGGACCGAGAGCAGAATGAAATGCATATGCAATTCAGAGTGTTTCAAACAGCATTCAACAATAGTCACGAACATCGAATAGGAAACGTTCCAGTGAACTAGGAATTTCTCGAAAATCACTATGTCGCATCCTGACAAAAGACTTGCAGCTGTACCCATATAAAATTCAACCAACCCATGAGTTAAATTATGCAGACCCTTAGAAAAGAAAAGTCTTTGCTCGTGCATTTCTGAATCTGGCAAATGATGAGACGTTTACCTCACACCTAATCATGTATGATGAGGCCCATTTCCATATCAGCAGATACATAAATAAATAAAATTGCCGATTCTAGTGTCTTGAAAACTCTAGGATAATTCATGAACAACCACTTCATGCAGAGAAGGTTACTGTCTGGTGCGATATATTTCAAGTGCAAGAATAATTGGCAGGTACGTTTTCGATGATGAAGTGGCGATGACAGTATATAACAGGAAACAACTACAGCAAATGCACCAGAAATATCTATTGCCACAACTGGAAGATTTGAAAATACACAATATGGGGTTTCAACAAGACGGAGCAACATCGCACACAGCAAGAGAAACCATAGCAATACTACCAGCTGCCTTTCCTGGTAAATTAATTTCACGTTCTGGTGAGGTTTCTTGGCCCCCACGGTCGCCTGATTTGACCCCTCCGGACTTTTTGGGGATACATACATACCTTAAACAAAGGGTTTACATCAACAGACCTACTACTCTACTAGAGTTAAAAGGTAACATAATTGAGGAAATTAACAGAATAACTCCAGGTGTTTTGGAACAAGACGTGAAAAGTACTGTGAAAAGAATGCGCACTTGTTTGAACAGTAATGGAAAATATTTGCAAGATATCATATTTAAATAATAAAACTATTGTTAAAAAATAATAAAACTCCAAGATTTCCTCTTTCATTTGATATGTAACCCACTTTTTGGCTTTATTTGGTTTTGTTTTAATAGTATTTAAAAGTGTGAAGTGACTTTTGCCTCACCCGTTATTAACTCGATTCATCAAAACATCAACTGTTTTTCGGATCATTGCTCGATAGTTCTTCAATCTCTTAAATACATCCTCTACCCGTTTTCGTAGAATTTCCAATGTCGGAGGTGGCGTTTTGAATACGAGATTCTTAACATATCCCCAGAGGAAAAAATCGCATGGGGTTAGATCTGGGCTTCTTGGTGGCCACTAAACATCAAATTCCAGTGCTAGAACCCGCTGTCCAAATACTTCTCGTAACTTGTCTTTGACTATGTTGCGTTGATGAGCTGGTGCTTCATCTTGCTGAAACCAAATGTGTCTGAATTGATTACCGTTATAAGCCAGCTCCAATGATAGAAGTATTGATTCATTTACCATTTCTAAATAAAGTTCTCCTGTCAAAGTTTCATCATAAAAGAAGGCCCAATAACAGTTCCATTACTGCAAGGACCCGCTCGCACGGAAAGCTTCTCTCTTCGTATGTTTTTTTCAAAAACATTTTCTTCGGGTGGATTAATAGACCAAAACCTTGTATTTTGAGGATTAAAACTTCCATTCATTGAAAAGGCAGCCTCATCAGTGACTTCTAATCTTTCGATGAACCTAGGTTATGGTTCAAACCGGTTCGTGAATTGGATGAACCTGTTCGTGGTAATCCAACAGCAAAACGCTCTGCGCCTTGCGTGGTCAGCGGGCAGTAACTGGTGTTTTATTTGCATTCTGTACGGATGCACACCAAGATCCTTCTTTAAAATTGTATGAAATGTTGTCTTCGTAAAACCGCTGGCGTTACGCCTTATAGAGATTCGTGGGTTTTCTGTAATTAATGGTCGCACAATTGCAATATTATTTTCAGTTCTTTGTGTTATTCTTTTCACAGAATTTACTTTATTTTGGTTTACAATACTTCCATGTTCATAAAATGACCTCACTGTTCGATAAACCGTTTTCTTATTGGGAGAGTTTCTTTCAGGGAATTTTTCGTTAACACGTTGCCTCCGATTGCCTGATTGGTGTAAAACTTCACTTTGTACGCATAATCACTAAAAGGATCTGAAAAAAATCAGCACCTAACCTAAGTGGTACACATACGTACCACTTCGGAGTCAACGTGTTAAAAGCTCTTTTAACTTGTTCACAACTTTTAGTTTCTTTAAATTTTAAGACAATGAGAATTATTTGATCGTTAGTGAGCTTCATTTTGAGGTTCTTTAAGTGTCGAAAATGAAGAGGTAAATTTTTAACTCACAAATGTTCTAACTAGTGCGTATGTAGGATACAATTTTTAAACACTTTTAATAACCATTGAAATTACGCATTAATAAACAGTCTTAAAATATATCAATTTCAACTGGAAATATGATATATATATATATATAAATCGGGTACATTTTTGCAAAACACCCTGTCTAGTTTAATAGAGAATTATTTGCGCGCACTACTGCTCGAATGTAAGAAGTGGCGAGTCATGTTCTGGTGTCCAGCACCCGTAACCTGCCAGCAGCTGCAGCTGGTGCCCAGCACCCGGGACCTGCCAGTAACTGCAGCTAGTGTCCAGCACCCGTAACCTGCCAGCAACTGCAGCTGGTGCCCAGCACCCGGGACTTGCCAGCAACTGCAGCTGGTGTCCAGCACCTGGGGCCTGCCAGCAACTGCAGCTGGTGTCCAGCACCCGTAACCTGCCAGCAACTGCTGCTGGTGTCCATAAACTTCATCATCTGCTGTTTTATTGTCATCTGCCATTTATTTTCACTAAGCAGCTGCTCACTGTCTATACAGTAGTGAAGCCGGTAATGACTCATCATAAGGCGTAGTACCCGGTTATCATATTCAATACACTGCGTTCTACTAGTTAGTAGCATTTATTATACAATACACCCTGGTTCTTTTGCGGTTATGGATGCTGCATGAGTCATTGCGTCATTGCAAGTATTTGTACTTGTTTTGACTCTGTAGATGTATAGCATGATCGAATGTCAGCACACAGTTTGCTGTATACTCTAGTGTACAGTGTACTGTATGAGCACGCAGTATACTGTACACCCTAGACCAGCGTACACTGTACGTCTGGAGTGTAGACAAACACAGAAATAAATATCGTCCTTACAGGCAGGATCACGTGCGAATTAGAAGGTTTTGGGGATCAGTAAGGACGAAATTAAAGTCTCTTGATTTCAATATATTGATAAATAAATCAAGAGTGGGAAAAACACACATGTCACTGAGCACATTCATGACCTTTTACATGAGAAATGATGAACAAAACAATTTTAGATAAGAATTTTGAACATAACTGAAAATCAAACCGAATGGTATTTAAAGTGAACTAAGGACTAATATTTTAATTGACTTACATTTATTTTATGCCCAGGAGTTGTACAAAGGGTGGTACACAGCTATCATTCTGTCACACCTTATTTCTGCATTGTTTTCTTGTGATATTGCGTTAGTACAAATACTGTGCGTACTACACACACTGAACTCTACAAGCTCTACTAACCCAAGAATTAGCCCTTGTAACATATATTTTCTTGTAGGAAGTTAGTCGGAAAAGCCCGCACAGTGATTAAGTTGTCCACTAACTAAGTGAGTTTAAAATTCACTTACGGACGCAGAGTTCGCAATGAACACCAAGGTAGTGGAAGTCCGACCGCAAAGCTTCGAAAGTGAGAGAAATAAAAAATTTCTCTTTTACAATGATTTTTGCAAAACAACTCTACTGTACACAGGATACTATTGTGAAGAGCAGGGATAGCCTGCAGTATTTTAATTGACAGCCATTGAAGACAATGTTTCACTGCGCTCAGCTAGACACACTTGTCCTGCCGCCCTCACGACTAGCCAAGGAGTAGTTCAACTAGACAAGAAGTAGCTCAACTAGACAAGGAGTAGCTCACCTAGCCAAGGAGTAGCTCAACTAACCAAGGAGTAGCTCAACTATCCAAGGAGTAGCTCAACTATCCAAGGAGTAGCTCAACTAGACAAGAAGTAGCTCAACTAGACAAGGAGTAGCTCAACTAGCCAAGGAGTAGCTCAACTATACAAGAAGTAGCTCAACTAGACAAGGAGTAGCTCAATTAGACAAGGAGTAGCTCAACTAGGCAAGGAGTAGCTCAACTGGACAAGGAGTAGCTCAACGACTTGAACGTAAAACAACCACGCATCCAGACAACGATCAGTTTATTTGAAGAAACATTGGAAGAGCAGAACATGGAGGTATGAAATTCACTAGTAGTTTATTGCAGTGCATACGTTAGGAGGCACGGAAAGATAGCTCAAGATCAGTGTTTCTCAAAGTGGTCCGTACCGTTCCCCCGGGGTCGTTGAGGAAATGCAAGGGGGCGGTAGGTGGGTACACCTTGAATGAAGGGCGTCTATTACTGCATAATATGCAGTAATATAATCATTAGGGGGAGGTGGAAAATCTAATAGTGTCCTAAGGGGGCGGTGATTGAAAAAAACTTTGAGAAACACTGCAGTCAAGCTTATGGTCGGTGGCGCACGCATAGTGTATGTGAATTGTTGCAGACCTAGAAGTAGGAACTCTGCGTCGGTCTCCTGATTTTTATTAGTTTTATTCAATGAATGAATTCAGCAAATGCTAAATCAGAAGATAATGAGGAAACAAACAAAATTCATTACGAAGCTTCTGAATCTTAAAGCTATGAAATTAAAATGAAATCAGTGACAAGCTGAATGTTCGAGATTTACTCGTGTTATTAAGTCTATCCACACTGGTAGAGAAATCATCTCAAAGCTCCCCGAGTCTGGAGATTATGTAGGCTACTGATGGAAAGAATAGACTCCAGAAAAAAATTTTCACACAAGAAGTGCCGTTGCACAAGTTTTTGTTACAATAGAAGTATTCGTCGGTCAGGGTGTAACTTTTCCGGAAGCGAGACGGCAGGTCACCAGAAGCACCTCCGTTGTTAGCAACATCAGCCTTGACATCTTCGGAAACATTTAAATTCCTCGTGGAGACGGACCTCTTTTTGACATAGGGGGAGCTGAGGAACGTCTGGTAGCGGTCCACCCACTGCATCGAGTCTGGGCAAAGCGAAAATAATTGACTCAGCAGTTCTCACACTAGTGAAATGTTGACAGGAGCTACTACTTTTCAACTGCACGGCCATCATATCCCTTCACCATATGTCCATGATAACCTGGGAAAATATTTCAGGGCATCATACAACATGATTACCTTCTATCTGATATTCAATCAGTGTTGCTTTAAATGGTTTATTTAAATTCTTGCGACTATTTTAAATGGGCTATTTAAAATATTGTTAAAATGCAGTAATATCAAACTAATTGCCCCTCGTGCTCACCGGTGTACGAGACATATTTGACGCAAGTGTCACCAAAGTTTTTAGTTTTTTCTACTTTGCTTTTCTTAAAGTTGGCGCTGGTGCAGTGCGGGTTGTTGAGGTTACTCTCAGGCATTCTAGCGTCGTACCCTGAACAGTAGTAGCACTTGAGCGCGTCGTCTGCACAACGTGGGACAACTTACGCATGAATAGGACGGAGTGTGGCGTCTTTGCGTCATGCTCTGTCCTGACAGGTCTCTGTCATCTCATGGTCACAGACATCGGACGGTCAAATTGCAAGCATCTCACACAATTCAGAAATAACGCTAACTGTTATTAGAATGAGAACAAAATCACACATCCTTTGGGCCGAGCGTGAGTAAAGGGTGACACAAGTCAAGTAATGGCTGCCACGTCTAATTTAATAATAGAGCAGTTATTGAGGTCGATCGGTAAAATACAAATAATGCAACTTTCAATTTACGGAGTGTGTTTTTATAAGTAAATGAGCTTGCATGATCAAACATAGACCAAATTTTCAATCCCTTTTTGAAAAACATCAAAGTTGTCGAAGAAAATGTTTAGCTTTAGAGCTATGATCATTTTAATTAAAATTATTATCGTCTCATCATTTGTCCTAGCAATAAATAGAAGTACATAATTAAAAATAACTGTATAAATGAGCCTATATGAAACAAAGAAACTGTTCAATGCGAAAAAAATGCTATCACTCTTACACGCCCCATGACACATCAGCGGACACGCTGAGGTAAGAGGACTAGACGGGGGGCGAAGACTGACCTGTTTATAATTCCATTAATGCTTCAATAATTTATATAATTCCTGTAATATTAATCACGTGGCATACATTTAACTCAACAAACAGTGAATTTGCGATCGATCAAGGTATGATATTTTTTGAGACACCGCGTAGAACAGAATTTTGAGCAAAAACAGGAACGAAGATGTAATGACGAGGTCAAAGTGATTGTGTACTTATGTACTACCACACGCACTCAGGGAGACGAAGAAGAGGAGGACAAATAAACCTAGGATCCTGGCCACGCCCATTGCAGCGTCTGAAAAAGAGAATTGGAGGTTTTATAAATAGAAATGCATTTTGAACCTGAGTGCACATTAGAATAGGAAACTGTATTTTAAATGTTCATAAAATTACCCACGGCTAGCCAAATTTCTGAATTTGATTTCAAAAAAATAAAACAAACGCATATTAGCACTATTTAGGTTGAAATTTTCAAGTTGCATGTTTGGGTGATATAGTTGTGAATCTAATTAAATTTTGATATAGAGTTATCAGGCATAGGCAAAACGGCTCTGACTTCCGAAGTCATTGTCGACTGAAAACTTGAAGAGACAATTATGTACAGGGTGTCCCAGAAGTAACTGACCCTTTTGATTTGCTAATAAACCGAAAACTTGCTATTAAAACTAGGATATTGAAACTTGTTTTATTCGAAAGAAAAACCTTTTTATGCTTTATTAGAACTAGGTTTTGAATATAATGTCTTTTAAATGATGGCCATGGTTGTTTTGACAACGCAGGGTTCGTTTCTTTGTCGTTTCCATAACGCTCCTTAGTGTATCAGGCGATAGTTGTATTATTTCAGAACAAAGGTTGTTTTTAAGTTCTTGTAGATTTGTTGGATTTGTTACATAAACCCTTGACTTCAGGTAGCCCCATAAGAAGAAATCGCATGGGGTCAAATCTGGAGAACGAGGGGGCCAAGGAATGTTACCAAATCGTGAAATCAAATGATTTGGAAAGCACTCATTTAACAATGTCATCGTTTCTCTTGCTGTATGGGCCGTGGCTCCATCCTGTTGAAACCAAGTACTGCGTAGGCCATATCTCTCAATTTCAGGAATTAGAAATTCGCTAATCATAGTTCGGTATCTTTCACCATTAACTGTTACTGTTGCGCCATCATTATTTTCAAAAAAGTATAGGCCAATCACATTGGAAGCAGTTATCCCGCACTACACCGTTACACGATGAGAATGCAGCGGTCTTTCTTGAATTTCTCTTGGATTTTCATCGCACCAAATTCTAGAATTATGTCTATTTACATGGCCAGACAAGTGAAAGTGAGCTTCGTCACAGAAGATAATGGTTTCGATGAAAGAGGCATCCTTACACAAACGAATAAAAGATTCAGAATAATTAACACGACTGTGGTAATCATTAGGCAATAACTGTTGGGTTAATTTAATTTTGTAGGGATATAACTTCAAGTCTTTGTTAAGAATGCGGTGTAATGTCGATCGCGAGATGGATAATTGAGTTGAACGTTTTCTGATAGAGGCTTTAGGATTATCTGTAACACTTGCAGAAACTCGCTCAATTACAGCTTCAGTTCAAGTTGATTTCAATCTTCCTGATCGTTGTTTATCATTAACATTTCCAGTGTCCGTAAATTTTCGATACACCGATTTAATTGCGTTCTTCGAAAGACTGGTTGTTGTTCTGAAATAATTTCTGTAATCACGTTGCACTTCTGTTGTTGACATTGTCCGTGTGTAGATTTACAAAATTCTTATTCTTTCTTCTTTGCTGTGTGATGACATTATAAAAATTAAGAGTTTGCAATGAAGCAAAAATCAAATGTCAAGCTGGTTCGTAAATGGGATACCAAGTATCCTATTGTGCCATAAAAAGGTTTTTCTTTCGAATAAAACAAGTTTCAATATCCTAGCGTTAATAGTTTTCGGTTTATTAGCAAATTAAAAGGGTCAGTTACTTCTGGGACACCCTGTATTATAGTTCTCAACTGATGAGACTGGCAGAGGGGTCAACTGAAGACTCAGTTTTATCAAATGTACTATCAATAAATCCTAAACAAGTACAAAAAATTTTGAAGTGATGATTCAAATTCTTAATGGAATACTTACGTCATTCGGACTCTGTATTCCTTTTTTACAAATAAAATCTAAGAAAAATGATACATTATATGCCTAAAAAGCAGTATTAGGCTGTTTTACATAATAAACAACCTATGCACAGCCAGCATATCGTTTGTATTCTGAGAATTAATTAAATTTTACGAAATACACTGCGACTTAAATTCTATGTTAAAAGTCGAGAAGCTTTTTGAGACCAGGGTTAAAAAATCGCTAAAAATTTGTTGAAGCTCAGTCCCATCTCGTGTGAAGACAGCAGTCATCTTTTACGTGAGGCTCAAGTCTCATTGCGTCCTATGGATATACAAAAGTCACTTTAACTAATAAGCTAAATAAATTAACAAATTTTAAATTGATCCTATCAGGGCAACAAACATCATCCTAAACTTTAAATTCAATTCATTTTTATTTTCTTGCATCCGTTCTCAAATTCCTACTGTGATCATAGGAAACAACGAGCACGATTTTGGGCAAATGCTTGGGATGTACGCAACATGTACGAGTATGTGATGTAAAAAATGTAGATGTAATATAGGTGAGGTGCATGTGATGTAAGTACTGTGTACATGATATTAGTAATGTATAAGTGATATAAGTAATGAGTAAGCGATGCAAGTAATGAGTAAGCGATGCAAGTAATGTGTACGCGATGCAAGTAATGTGTACGGGATGTAAGTGATGTGTACATGACATAAGTTACGAGTACGTGATGTACGCAACATATATGTGATGTAAGTAATGTGTATGTTAAGGACTGCATATTCTTCTGCACATTTTCTTTAATTATCATTTTACTTGAAATTCACTATTGAAGACTAATAAAATTTTAAACTTAAAATTAATCATATGATCCCACCGCTTAGAGTCAAATTTAATGGAAAGAAGGACGAATTATCGAGCATAAGCCAACGAAATATGTCTATTTCTTTTCAAGTATGAATGTAATTTGAGCATTCCAAGTTTGGTTTAAACGCTGAAGCAAAATATACGATAGTACGATTATCATGATCGGCACAATTTCTTGCTTCAACCTAGCAAAATATAAATAAATTTATAAATATACGGTACGCATTGAATTGTTTGCATTAAGTTTTCTGGAATCAAGGCAAATCATTTTAACATCAATTTTTGAAATACCAGGAAAACTTTCGGAAGAGGTCGATAATTACTTACGTACATTTATATACCTAAAAATTATTAGCATTTTTACAGCTAAGCAGCTGACATGTTTGAGTAGTTTACCATTCATGATTCTTCTATAACTTTTACAGCCAAACCTTTCCAATTTTGACGATGAACAGCTAGTAGTGGTGAACTACCTTAAAAGTTTGGAGTTTACACTGCCAATATTGGAGCACTGCTTTGAAAGCGTGGAGTTGGCACTGGCAATATTGGAGTCACCATAGAGCTCCAGAGTTAAAGCTTCACTTCCACAGGTCGCAATAACGTCTGCAGCGGCTCATTGCTGGTCGCTGATTTTTATAAGGAAAGCAAGATTGTAATGACTTCACTCTGCCTCAACTGACATCTGAGCTGTTATCAAAGCTCGGCATTCCTGTGATCTACAAGAGCCTCGTTGTCACGTTGCATAAGCCTCGTTGGCCACACGAGCCCCTATCGTCTGGGGTCTTATTTCTAGGTAGTGCTTCATTGTTAGGTTGTTCTGTGAAACAAAGGAAATAAAGCAACAGCTTCATCATAACCACTTGCATATTTTGTGGCGCAAAAATGTGTATTTAGCAACCATCGTGCAGAAGCGTCTCAGCCCCACTATCTGGGTGACCTGCAGCGACGGAAGTTCATTCTTCCTCATGCGCGAGATTCAAAAATTGAGATGCAGTGTGCCGACATGCACTGATTTAAATTTCTTTCAATCGAAAATTTTATGCTAGAAAAAATACTCTGGTATTCCATAGATTTAAGCTCACTATGCAAATAAAGGATTTTTATAAGAGAACTACCTCATCAAACAATACCGTGTATAAAAACATTAAAATTTCGTATATAAAACGTGTAGAGCAGCCAATTACCGAAATTACACTTAATTTGATCGAAATGAATAAACAGCTTCATTTGGGGGGGATGGAATTCATATTTGAATGAAGTTTCAATACTGCAAATTAGAACTTTGCTGAAAGTTGACCAAACATTTTTATCCCATACTGGATAATACTTTTCAGTTAACTTTACTCTCTAGGAATTACACACCTTAAAAATAATGCACATTTTGCTATCGAAGAGTACTTTAAAACCCAGCTGCCTGGGAAGACGTTCGACGTTGTACAGGAAATTCGTTGTTGAAAAAACTTAAGGAGACAGAAATTGGCTTCTTTCAATGAAAGCCTATAAAGTTGAATCTATTTCTTTTTGCTTCATCTCCTCTTATGAAGATGCATGAAGTCTTTCCTCATACTAGCCTTCAATTTATGACTAGCTGGAAGGCAACTTAGAACAGACCACTTCTTGAAGCAGGGGCGTGAAACTGTCACACCGGTGTCACGACGGGCCTTCCATGCGTGTACGCAAGAGCGAAGTGCAATTTTCTACGCTACACAAAGTGCACAAAACTAACGCGAGCGAACTAATACGGATAGTAGGAAGGAACAACGCTGAGTACAATTAGTAGTCGGTAGCCCGATGTACACACCAAGAAATTTCTGCTGTGTTATTAGCGCATCCGGCCGTGCACCCCTGAGTGAGTGTTCTTTGCAAGCACTTGCTCACCGAGCTCACTATGAGCTAGCGAGCGCTTTACTTTCGATTTAAGTTCATGGTTTACAATATTTGCTAATTAGGGATGATCCCTTGACCTCAGATTCTTCAAATTCAGTGCACGTAGTACGAGAGGTCAGAATAATTTGAACCATTTTGAAGATTAAAGGTAATGGGGTTTATCGATTGTTTCGAGTGAAAATTGACGAAACATGAATATGCAGGGAGCCTAACAGAAATTTAGTTAAAATTTTTTAATTACTTATGAATGAATCCTATTTCAAAACAGCCTATCACGATTCACGAATATTTATTGTCTCAACCTATACACTAGCGTAAAAACAAAAAAAAAGGAACCAAGGTAGCTGGTCACTTATGAAACAAAATTTGACACTTGAACATGAAAAATTTGAGTACAAAAACAGATCAATTCGACAAGCAAGAAAAAATAATTTGTTATCAATATGGGATTAAAATTCCTATGGATTTTTTCAGACAAGTGATTTGTTTGGGAATGCTCTCCACCAGCTAAAAGCATTGTGCGCGAGGAACGCAATTCCCCGCATTCTGCAGGGCTTCCCTTCTGCGTTAGAAATATGCTTACCTGAAAATGGATTATAAATTATATAGCAAATATTCTCCATTGTATTCAAATCAGGGCATTGGCCTAACGAAGAGTTTCTCAAACCGAAGCAAATTTTTTCTGTCAGCGATGTGTCTTGCTAAACAAGGGCTTCTTGGCACGCTTTCTTCAACTGAATTCAAATTCTTTGTGTTTTCAGATATCGTGGTTCTTGATAGTGCTCCTGTTTGAAGTTTATCACCCTCTCGTGGTCCACGAAGGTTTTACCTCCCATCTTTCCAAATAGCGATTTTTAGCCAGCAGCCATCCTCGACTGCCGAGGCTTCAGGGCAACCAGATCCTGATTTCCTGGGTTCAGATCATATTCTTTCGTCTCTTAAACTGAAGCTTATTACAGTTGCCAATGATATTTACATTCTTTCTTATGGTTTTAAGTTCCCTTGGAAGTCTTGTTCCCCTGCCTAAAAGCAGTAATCGGTTTTTCTTTTACATCCAAATATGCTCATTCTGCCCCTGCTTTTAAATATTTCTTGTATAAAAATCCTGTAATCTATAAGTTTATTGAATTCTGTTAATGGAAGAAAATACTTCACTTGGTTTTTACTGAAAACTAGTTGGCTAATTTATTAGAACACTGGTATATAGGCTATGAAGAATCAACGCAACATATGCATAAAAACCAAACCAGTAAAAATGAAAATCTGGACGACCTGAACAACAAATGTCTAAGTGAACAAACTGTCATCCACTACGTACACAACTGTACCGGTGCGTTTGACTGGCCACATCAAAAGGGCAGCGCGAGCCTGAATACTTCTAGTTAATATAAGTGACGTCTTCGAGTGACAGTCTCTCTCCTTCCTCCCCCGCCGATGACCTGCCATGTTAGAGCGCTCTTGGTTGTAGTGCCGCGTTAACGCATCTTAGAACCTTTACGTCAATGAATGACTAAGCGGCGTAATATTTCATATCTGCGTAAAATCTTGCTGCATGCGTAGCAGGATCTCTAATTTTCGTTTCTACAATATTCGAGAGCTAAAAATTGATCCAAGTTACATTAGAAGCGTCAATATAAATGGCAGTCTGCGTGACAGATCATACCATTTTACAGTTTTATCACAGGGTAAAGAAAAATTCTTAATGGCAGAAGTTTAATTCAAACAATACTTAATAAATTATAATTAAATAATTCCCCTAGGGCAACGCGTTAAAAAGTCTTTCTGCTGAACGGGAGGGCTACGCTATACTAGAACTTTTTTCATTACAAACGAGTTTTCGACGAGTTATCTAGTAATTTCTACTTTAAATACTTTCTGTGCGTGAGTGATGAAGTGAAAGTTCCAATAATTCTGGTCAGCGTAGTTCATATAGTCGCTAAATAACTACCCTCATATTATAAGAAGCTCTTTCAACAGCATTCTAGCGTTTAGAGAGTGCTCCAAGTTAGGTGGAAGGACTTCTGTCAAAAAATTGCTGATCTGGAATTCAAGTAACCTGAAGACACACGAGGTCTATTTCTTACATGGTTTACCATGATGCACCTGAAGACTAACAAAGCTGGTACTCTAGCAAACTTTTTTTTTTTTCGTTAATTTCTCACCACTAAGTGTAACTTTAGCGGTGGAATTTCCGCTAAGAACCGGTATTGTAGGACATGCCTGTTCTTTGCCATGCTGCTTAAGAACGGGACTTCTCCTGTTTCTTTAGACAAGCAGAACAAGGATTGCAATGATTGAAGCCAACACTATAACAATTCCTAGAATAACCAGCGTAACAGCCCCCATGCGTTGCTGGGCGCGGATTTTGTCTTGCCGGTGGGCCGAGTCCTCGCTGATAGAGAGGACCTGTCGGTGGTTGGGACGAAGGGGAGAGGCATGCAGGGCCGGAGTTCCTGGCAAAAATAAAACATTTTGAACTTTAATACTTTGCTGGTATTATGGGTCACCTTAGCAATGCATTAGGTTTTCAAGATATATAAACGTAGACCACTAAGTTGTGGCTTTGGCTACTCTCTAAACTGTTCCGATTTTATGCCTCTCTGGTACGCTTGCTGTTACAGGAATGGAAACGTTACAGCAGGAAAAAATCCGTTTTAACTTTTCAGAAGTTTGTCACCAGGAATTTGCTTCTTTATCTCAAGCTCTACCAGAAGACCTATTGAGCTGCTAAACAAGCTGTCGGGAATCCAATATTTATGTAGGAGAGGATTAAAACACCTAGTCCGCAGGAGATCAAAACATCCCGTCGGCAGGAGAAAAAATTCATTTTAGTTCACGATGATTAAGGAGCAATACTCTGAATGGAATGCCTACACATTTAGTCCAGTCTCCTCACCTACGTCTGATGGCTCAGCTGTACTTGACGGTCTTCGAGGAGGAGTGATCCACAAGTTGCTTTTCTTTCTGAAAATAAATGGATAATGAACACTACACTATAATTTGAAATAACCAATTCTTTCCAAAAATTTCGTTTACTAAATTAAACCTAAATTTTTACCAATTCACCCCATATTGTTATCCATGCTTTCCATCGCTTGGCAGTCCTGCCGAGGTTCAGAAATGGTGGACGCGCTCGAGGAGGAGGAGGAAGAAGACGGACTTCTTCCTACCACTTCGGTGCCGGAACTCTGACCGTATGTTTTCCCTGAACAAGCCTCTGTTTCTCCGTTACCGATGTCTGTGTACGAAGCAGAGTTTGATATCTCTCCTAGAGTACACACTGGCTCGATGGATTGATTAGGAGTGAACAGTGACTTCACTTTGAAGCTGAAAGAAACGAGAATGAACGTTAGCTCGCTATAATATTTACGAGAAAACTATGTTTTTGGCATAGGTTAATACAATCATTAGAGGCCATTATTAGGAATACGTAGCATACCAATGAATTCGAGCGATAGAAGTCAAGAAAAATACAGGAAGAAGCATATGGACATTTACGGGGATTAAACGCACAAAATTGGCCTAACAAATCAAGTATCAAAACTGGCAGTAGAATCTTAATTTTAAATTTTTAGTGAAAGAATTTTGTAAGCTCATTTCGGAGGCACTGAAATGCATCAGGCACAACAGCACGCTTGAGCAGTGAAGTGCATGCCGTCCTGTTGACCCGAGACTCGCCTGTCAGCTGATGCAGGGGCAGCAATAGGTGAAGAATCTCCTGCAAAGAACGTCAAAGTATTTTGTCACTTGAGAATATTTTAACTATCAGGTCATCCCACGAGTTCTGTTCGATTTTGCCTTTTTTAAATTGAAGGAAATTTAAAGCCATTTTATGATGTCTAATGGAGCTGAACATTTTTATGTTTCGATGCATATAGACTGATCAAATTTATTACGAGAATGAAATTATATTTTGTTTGATTAAAACCCTGCTAACATGGAAGTATCCAAGAATCATTTGAGGCGCAATTCTTTACGAGTTCAAGAAAGGAAACTGTAGCCAAAGCGGCTATAAACATTCAATCAATTTATGGAGAGGAATTTGTGAATGAAAAAACTTGCAGAAGATGGTTTGCGAAATTCAGAGTTGGAGATCTCACCTTTTAAGATGACGTCCAGTTGAGTTTGATAAAAAGCTACTTTAAGTAGCCCTTTAAGAAAATCCTGCTTTAACAGCTGAAGAATTGCAAGTGGTTTTTAGTTCAAACCATATAACTGTTCGTCATCTTCAAAAACTTGGAAAAGTTATTAAACTCGGAAAGTGGTTGCCTCATGCAAGAGAATTTGAACAGAACTTATGGGATGACCTGATAGAAGCGTAAACTATTTGATTACTACAAATAAGTCGTAGATCATATTTTGGAAAACTTTCCAGTTCTATTTTAGTTTAGTTTTTTATTTCTGATAGAATTCAGAATTTAAGGGCTGTGGATCTGCAAAACAGCTTCAGGAAAACTGATTGAAGAATAAAGGAATGAAACGTCACAGCTATCGACTTTCGTTCACACCTTCATAATTGGTTTCCCTGTGTAATCAACAATCTTGTGTTCGAGACACAAAATCTGTCTCCTCTAGTGTAACACCTGGTATTATTTTTAGCGGTCATTCGTGCATCGTCTTCAGATTCATATATTTTCTGGGTGAAATCGAGAAATTGTTGCAGGTTAAGTTTCCTCAGGGATTTTCCCTCTTACCTTTTTCAAAATTGTAGGTAGAGTTCACGGGCAAGTGGCGTTTCTGGGAATAATTGGTCTCATTAACGTCAAATAGGCTTCATCTACATTGAGGGTTTTGAAATATTTTGAAATTCTTCACGAACTTATGAAAAACGTTAGCAATTTACTCATGAAGGTAGTTATTTACAATCCATGATTCAATATCATGGAAAAAATAGCAAAATTCAATTGGGTGCAAGTTTGAACTAATCAGGCCACGAAGGATTTCTGAGCATTCATACCTGGCAGTTGTTGAAAGGAGGGGAGGCATCATTGAAGAAAACAGTTTGTTCCTATTTTAGGAGTTCAAAATTCCATGATTAAATCAATTTCAAGTTCGAAAAAACTAAAGAAACTTTAACAATTAAAGTTCATTTTTTAACTTTAAGTTCTATTTCTTAAAGAAATTTTCTTTACGATCGAAAAACACGGAAACCATGCATTTTGACAAATTCAATCTATTTTGTGTGTGTGCAGGTCTTCTAATGAAGACATCACTAGTGTCAAAACTCCATAAAGGCTCATCGTGTTCATTTTTAAACCTCAAAAGCACTATGCTTACCAGATCCGTCGAGCCCAGGTCCACGGAACCCCAACTGTAAATGATCATGTAACATAGTTAGATTTCATCTACGTGATTCTGTTTCTGTCGATTAAAACAGCTAGCTTTGTTATGCCGAAAGAATTTTGAGTAATATTCGTTGTCCCTGCTGTTGGTGTTAATATTTCAGTGCGCGTAGTATTAAAGAAGGTTTTAAATTAGAAGCATTTAAACCGCGCTCCATTTTTGATTAAATAGAAGCAATTAATAGAGTGGACGTATATAGAAAAATTATAAAATCAAAGTTCACTGGTCGACAGTTTGGTTGGACAAGCTGTTTAATAGGTTTCTTTGAAGTGAAACCGTTGATCTATCAACGAGCAAAAAGATTGTCATCACTAGGCCTTCATTGGGCTTCAGATGGGGATAGTGGGCGGGTGAGATACAGCACTTGTTCATTTCTGTAGCAGAAAATTATGCAATAAGAGAGACAAGGGTCAAAATTTTCCTCGAATTCAGCTTTCTAATGTCAAAGCTCACCTGACGTAAGAGGGATCTCCGTCCCTGGCCTGGTCTGCTTGACGGGCAACAAACGCTGCGTCAGGTAGAGGGGTCAATAGGTTGTTTTTCTGCATGAACTGTTGCACCACCTAATGCGGAGTAAAATTGCTTCGTTTTAACTAGAGAAAGTGTCGGGGAACTACACTTGTGTTTTCACGAGGAAAAAATCCACAGTTCAGTTAACTGGAATATAAAGTGGAAAATCACTAATTAGTTTTTTCATTGTACCCTGATATGAACTCAACAGTCTAGTTTGACTGAAAATTTCAACAATAACAAAGCATTTTTTAAAATTTAACAGCCAAAACATTTGAGCGCTTGTGAAGTACCGCAGAGTATCGCCTGCTGTTGCTTGCAGATATTGAACTTTCTGTAGGAGGAACCAGGCGACGCTGTTCGTACTGCGACTCTCTGTACTTCCTTGCGCTCTCTTCGTGGTCGAAGTAAGATTCAGTAGCAGGGGTCTAAAAAAAAAAAAATCAACCTTTTAATCATGCAAGCACTTAGAAATTACTAGTTGTGTATTGGTAGTGATTAGCTCTACTTCCAGCACTTCTCATAGATCAGTATAATTTCCATTAACAATTTTTACTTTTCCTGGAGGAATGGAGGTGCTAACGTGCAACAGTCAATGACTACGCCTCACCGTAAACACCAGTGAACTATGGTTCCACAAATCAATTGTACATGAATTTATCATATGAATTCCCTTAAAAGACCTCTGCAGAGTTTCAAATGAAAAACTTCTCTTGCCTCGAAGGAGACCGTTTACTTGTTAATAGGGAAACCGTTTTAAGTAGCTGCGAATAGTCGTAAAAATTACGGCCTTTCGGGAGGAGCTCTGGGTACGCAGTTTAACATGCTTAACGCACTGACTCCGAAGTGGTACGTATGTTGACCACTCAGGTTAGGTTCTGTAATTTTTTCAGATCTTTCTAGTGACTATGCGTACAAAGTGAAGATTTACACCGGCCAGGCAATCGAAGTAAACGTTAACACGTTGCCTCCGATTGCCTGATTGGTGTAAAACTTCACTTTGTACGCATAGTCGCTAGAAAGATCTGAAAAAATTACAGAACCTAACCTGAGTTGTTAACATACGTACCACTTCGGAGTCAACGTGTTAACAACGTTCGTTCATTTGAAATCATGGTAGAGAGTACCACATTTTTGGTCATTCAGGGCTGAATTGTTTTAATTAGACCTCACCGTCCACTCCTTTTCAGTAGAAAATTCTATGGAGTCCGCCTGCTCAAGCCTTAAGTTCTTGAAAAAGGCGGAAGGAGACTCTTCGTGATGGTAGTTCTCTTCACCAGAAACTGTCGTCTTTGTTCCTTGCTGATCCTTTATTGAGAAAAACGGAGTCTTACAAGTTTCAGGGCGAGGGAAAGTTTCAGGAGTTTGACAGACGTCTGTCGTCGGTGACTTTGAAGAACTGGCGAAACAATCTAGGTCAGATTTAGGATCATCTGTTGCCTCAGATCTAGGAGAGTTTTCAGATTCTGGCACAAAAGTTACCAAGGACTTCTCGGGGAAAGTTACGCTTTTTCCTTTATTAGAGTTATGGCTGGTACTTGACGAGTTCAAGTAGGTGGGAGACACTTTCCTGAAAAAGTTGTGACTAATTTCAACAGTAACAGAACATTTGATACTGAAATGAGCACTTTACCAAAAAAAGTACCAGCGCAACTAAGAAAGTGATTTGACGTGCATGTATTACAATTTCAATTTTTTATTTACTGTACCAAAATATGTTTAAGCAGATTTACTCACGGTGTACGTAGAAGCTCCTTTGAATGTGCCCGGAACATTGCAACGGAGCATAGCGGGAATATGCCCTCAATGAAACACTTTCCTGGAAAGGGAAGCGGTAAAATTTCTTTTTAGATATCAGTAAATCAGTCTGCTATTTATGCACAAATTAGTCAGCAGCCTACATAACACTTCATAAAAGCAGAGAACCAAGTACGCGCATAGCGTGAGAGCTCCGCTGTCTGAAAAAAAAAAAAAAACTTACATCGAGAGTTTACAGTCTAATCGTGGATGCAACTTCCGACGGAAGAGGAAAGTATTTGAAAGCATAGTTAGTACAGCCCACCATTATAGATATTTAACACGTTACCTCCGATTGCCTGATTGGTGTAAAACTTCACTTTGTACGCATAGTCACTAGAAGGATCTGAAAAAATGACAGAACCTAACCTCAGTGGTACACATACGTACCACTTCGGAGTCAACGTGTTAATGAGCACTGCACTTACGATGAGAGGCGAAAGGGAAGAAAAGAATGCTTTGTTAGAGGGATAAAAGTCTCGCGTCCGGGAGCGAAAACAGAACCGACCTGTATAAATTCTATATACATGAGTTCTCCCTGTACAGTACGTTTCTTAAAGGACTCACAGGTCAGACACCTTTCCTACTGCACGGAACAAACATTTCGTAAAAGTGATTTCATGAAATGGTTTTCAGTTATATTTATGGCACAAAAATTGAACGGTACCGATGTGACGCCAATCTCAGGAGTTACAGCGCAGGTAACTGGGTGTGGGAAAAAGTCGCTTTGTCTTAAACACGTGTACTATGGAGATTTAGTTTCTTATTTCTATGATGTCAGTTCAATACATGTCCATAATTTCGTTTTACAAGCCAAAGTGATAATTCGCACTAAATTTATACTACGCAGTTCTTATTTCCACATAGAAACAATCGCTGCCATTTTACACGGCTAGTTATGCTAGACTATAACACTAACGCTTTTAATTCAAAGCACAATCCAAGGGATATAAAGTTTCAGACTTGGAAGTCTGAAGAATTATTTTCATCGATCTCGAAACAGATCAACAATTTCAAGCTTCTGAATTCATATTCATTCGAGTCAACAACAACATTCGACCAACTCGCATTTGTGCACAAACAGCTACCCAGCACAACTGACGAGACTACACAGTGCAGTCCATCCCTCACGTTCATCTTGTTTTACATTCATTGGAGCTTCGGTAAAGAGTCGAAAGGATCGATCTACCCTCACATCGCGCATCGGAAAGAGACACGCTACTAACAGTAACCCATCCGCTCGCCTGCGCGCTGCAGATGTCATCTTTGCTTCAAGACGACGGCAGTTCCAGGCCTTTCCAACCTCAACCTGAATCAGACTATGAAGAAACATGTCCAATTTTTGATTCCATCGGAACAGAAATATGAATAACAATATATGCTTGATCACACTCTTTTTCAACCCTTTTTTAAAGGAAGTAAATATCTTTAATTGAAAACTCGTATGAAGAATACCTGAGTTAGATTGTATGGGAATATGAATAAAAACAAAGAAATAATTTTAGTTAAGAGAATCACATGATTATTTCATAGAAAAATAAATAAGTTAGGAATAGCATATGAAAAGTTAAACAAGAGTTTTCGCAGACAGCGCAAGAACAGTGAAATGAATTCGTTATCTTACAAAATAAGAGAGTATTTTTTTTAAATCAATCTTTATCACTGCTCTGACGCTAATAAAAAAAAATTATTTCAGTTTTCTTGTTTAGATAAACATTTTTAAAATTTCTAGAAACATTGTACAATGGATTTAGTGTGTTATGTGCACGTTGTATTATTTTGTAAGCTATACCTCTATTTCGTAAGCAGACTACGTAGGTAACAATTAACAAAATAGACAAGCATAGTTGACGGATAAAGCCAATGGAGAGGAGATTGGGGCTGGAACACCCAGTACCTCCCCTCTCTCAATTTCAAAGTTATATTTAAAATGTGGATTTATTGGAGAAGACTCTGTAATTCTTTTAATTTCTGCTGGAACGTACTACAAAATATTGTTTTTTCTATACTGGAAGAAACAATGGAATAAAAAATTGAAATATCCATATTAAACAATGCACAAGTAGTGTATGATTCTTAACTCGAACCCTCTACGCTCTGTGTAGTCAGAACTCAGTTTGCAGCAGGATCAGTTCAGCGGTGTGCTGGTGCTACATCAATGCTTCCACCTTTTTATGCTTCTTACAGCATTTCCTGGGCTCGTTTTTGCTCAGATTTACTGCAGAAAATCATTTAAAATCGTCGGTGCTCAGTAGGCTGGAGGCTCAATGGGATGAGCTTTTAAGAGCTACAGCTTGAAATCTTTCTATATGACAATTTCAGAGTATTTTTTAGTTTAAATGTTAAATTATTAGCCGTTCAGATATTATATGTACGTCACACTTGTCTCAAGTGCTACTCATCTGGTCTTCCATAGGCACACATGTAAGGTCCAACTCTTTTAGGGATGTACAATGGGAGGAGAGACAGGGTATTGAACTAGGGTATTTTATTTCTTACGTTGGTTATGATTTATGAACGTAGGCTGGATGTAAAAGATGTTTTCGTGTCGCCTCAGAGTTTTCCTGGTTTATTTGCTACAAAGGATTTCAACCGCAACAATGCGTGAGACTGATGCTTATCTGAGTTATGCGTGCTAGAAACAATGTTTGAAACAATGAAAGGTTATAAATTTCAAGAAATTCCCCATACAATATTTCACCACCAGTGATCAACAATGTATCTGCAATAAGTACGCTAAACAGATGACCATAGTTATCAAAGGGAGGGTACTAGAAACTATTTTATTTACATTTGAGTTTAAAAATTGTGAACTTTGTTGTTTATTCGATCCATTAGATCACGTATACACTACAATAAGACTATTATGTACGTTAAAAAATTTGTATCTCATTTAGTGAAAATTTTCGGGTTTTGAGTCTAACATTTGAGTTACTTCGACGTGCTTCTTCTTGTTTCATGATATAGTAAAAAATAGGAGTGGAGCTAATGTTCTTTTCGGATGTTGCATTTTTGAGCAAGGATTTGAAAGATTTAGAGTAAAAATTTAAATAGAAGTATTTCTTTAGAGTTAAGAAATGCTCGAGGGCTAAACCAAGATTTAGTTTGCGGTAAAGTGAAGCCTGGACCTAAAAACATTAATTAACAATGAAGCCAATTTCCAGTAAATTCACCCCTCGCTATTCAAAATATTTTTCAGATGCTCTTTTTTTCTTTTAGGCAAAAACACTAATTTCTCGGTATTGCAGAACTTAAAAAAATTGCTGTCAAATTACACAATCGATTAAATGAGTAAACCCATACAGTAGTTTTTCTGCATGAATGATATATTTTTAATCAAGATTTTAAAAGGCATTCACTAAGCTCTCGAGATACTCATCAACTTCGCAGGCTTTTAATTGAGGATACCAGTTCAAATCAGTGAATTAATTCTCTGCTCCTTCATACTGTTTATGTTTAAGAAGGCTTGATGTTTTTCTTAGAACAAAACTTGAGGTAGTCTTCAAGAAGTGTGTCACGAGAGAAACGATAATTGTTGTCAGCAGAACAATTTAATATCGACAATGTATCAACCGACAGCTACGTAGTCATGTTCATAAAGCAGTCTGCACGTGTGACTACTGAACTGTCCATGTATGATAGGGGTTTGAAAATTAAATGAATCATCCATCAGTGGAAATAATAATGCGATGCAATACCGATATTATTTTACAGTCAATATATGAGTAAATCATAGTAGATTGAAATGCTTGAAAAATAAAAAAACGGCAAAAATTCAAAATTTAAATTCAAGATTACATTATTTAAAGTTTAAATACAATATACTTTGAAGTAAAAGTCAGAGTGTATGACAAAGTTAATAGAGATCGCCTAAAAATTCATGAATGTGATGTACTGCGTACACAAGAGCGACGTATGATGGCTGAATTGCTAGTTTAAAACTATTGGTTGTATGCACACTAGTACTTAATCATTTTTACTCATCAGAGGTACACATTATTCCATCAATAGTTTAATAAATGTCTAATTTTTTATTACCTGAACGTTATTTGTATGAAAAATTATTGATATATAGTGTAAATTAGTTACCCACATAACATTTTTTATAAAATACTATCGTAAAAAACGCAATTCAAGGTGCTCCAACATAAAAAAACTGATGATTATTTCAGATTCACATGAACCAAATATTCTTTCTTAAAAATTTTTGTTTCAGATTCAGCATCGGAATATATACGATCACAAGAAACTAAGTTTTTATTGATTTTGCACGCAATTTCTTCTGCCTGTCCTGCTTTGCTCGCAGCTTTCGCTTTCCAGAACAACAGCACTGAGAGATGAACTGGCTTGTCCGAGACAAGGTCATTGATTGCAGAGCCAAATTTTGAAGTCATAGTCCATGTCTTGCTACATGGACGTTAAATAATAAGTAAATGGGAACAATGTCTATGTTATAGAGAGTGATAGTCATCGCAAAACATTTTCGTTCTAACGTGCAGATCGTCACTACATACAACATCTGCTACTTTGTATCTTAAAATCAGTCGAGGGTACTCCCCTTGAAGCATATTGCACTGAGATTTTCATTATTTTATGTATCGTATTTAGTATCACCTTGTCATGAGAGTTTGAGTTATTACTTTCGATGTTACAGTTCATTAATTTTGAACATAGCTTTTGAGGAGTGAGGGAAACATACAGTGGGTTGAAATATAAGTATGTACATCATGTTTTTTATTTTTTCTCAAAAAATAATGGTTGGTTTCAAGTGTAATTTTGTACTAACATTCAAACGAGCATTATCAATAAATACATCAAAGAAAATTGAAAAAAATGTTTCCACAAATATTTATTAACAATATCATGAAGTTAACTCATGCGCAAGTATTTGCTACAACACACAATCATCATGATTAAATGAGAATTTAAGGTCTATATTCTTTCCTATTTATACAAATTTATATTTCAACCCATCAGAGCATTACACAAGTGTTTACCGTCTGTCGACTGTAGTGATGGTGTGCAGCAGTGGTAAACTTTAAAAATGGTGAAACTAAAGTATTGTCAGATGATGTCCGAAAAATGATTATTGAGCGCCACGAAAAAGCATGAAATACCGTATCGAAATTTGCACTTTCGATAGGATTAATGTAGTTTCCGAACTACTGTACTCATACAGAGAACTAGGAATAGGTAGCAAAAGTACCTATATAGTGAGAGGCGGATGAATAGTCGAGGCATTATTATTATATTTGACGAGGGATTATTGTTATTTTTTCGAAGTCCGGTCCCAAACCGCCTAAATTGTCAGTATTGCATTTGTTTAGTCTGTACAGACATCTAGGATTCGATGGAAGTGTGGAGCGGGTTTGTCGGTCTGCGAGCTGATGGTGGAAACTGATCCTGCTCTGTCGTCGGCAGACGTGACGTATTTCTTCCTTGCTTTTCCCTGCCTATATTTTGGTGTTTTGACTAGAATTTCTTTAATTTTTTGTTGTGCAACCTAGCACCAATTGTGACGCGTACTCCATATTTTAACTGGTTTAATCAGAACTCTAAATAAATAACTTGAAGTTAGACTAGATCTAACGCTTATTAAAATTACTTAAATACGAGTGAATTCGTCTAATAATGAGGGTCTGGAAAGACTCGACTCTGAATTATACTCTATAAATTAAAATTTCCTCTTCCTTTCTAAACGTAAAAACTACTACTATTCTCTACTATCTGTGTGGAGTACGCTTCTTTAACTATTTTCAACTACCTTTTTTAAATTTCTAACACACCTAGCAGTTTCCGATGGAAACTCTGAAAGAGCATGTCATGAGATTTGATATATGCATAGGTTTTCATATATCGGGGCGATCATGAGATTTATGATATATGCATAGGTTCCATATATCGGGGCGATGTGTAAAATGTATATATCGACAGCTACGCTAAAATTGTGGAACTACAGGACGCAGTCGGTACAGCCACGTAAGCAAACACTTAACGCAAACACTTAGCGGTCGGTCAGCAAAGCTCGAGAAATACGCTGAGCTCAAAGACTTTGACTCATAAGCACAACAGAGCGGTTGAGGTATGGAGATTGAGACGCTGCGACAGAAAGTAGAAATGAATAACAAAAAAGGTAAGCTTATATAAGGCCATGAAGCGAGAGAAGGGGACTTGGGAACTAGATCTCATCGACGATGTAGACTGTTGGGACGGAGAGCAACATTTAAATCTATGGCATAGGGGAAATAAAGGGGGCACCGTGATAAGAGGGAAAATTAGCGGCTTCTTTAAGGTGTTATATCGCGAGTGTTAACATTGTAACCCATTATCAACAGCGAATCTCCAGCATAAGGGCAAGTTTAATATTATTGTCTATGTGATCGAGAGTAGCGGCAGGGTAAATTTTGTAATTTGATTTGAACGCCATTAATTTAACTAAATTATTCCGTGTGGTCATTTAATTACTCAGCCATCAGGTATGTGATTGATCTGTAATGGTGCCCTATTCAAATAGGATATCATGTGCAGTTCATATGCCAAAATGTGGTAGATGACTCGCATTTCCTATCTCGTGAATTTTAGAATACCATGTATTAAATTTTCTGTGTATCATTACCCTCATCTTGCCATTGAAAAGTACTGGGATTATCTTTTAACATATCATGTATTCAGAGGATTAGAGTCCCTCTAGTGCGATTACGTGTGTATATTGTTGCATTAATTGTGTCAAATAACACGTATCTCCACAAGCACGTATCTTTTAGGTTTGTATCAAGCATTCGTAAGTGATCTGAAATATCACCATGCTGAAATTCTTCCTGTTAAGTCCATTATTACAGAGTAACTAATTCGTTAATTTTCAATAGTACAAATACACTAGGTGGTTGCTACCAGCTTTGGGACCGCGACGGGCGAACTCTTTCCAGTGCAAAAGTCCTCGCTGTCAGTGGTAAGTTACTTACCTACAGTTATGTCCCTGAATTACATTTGGCATTAATAGAAACATTTACCAGGTATTCCGTAGAACTTCTTACGAATCCTTATTTAGCGGCAGCAAGAAGTGGGAGGCCAAAGTTGTGCGTCTGCAATCTTGGAGCACGGTTCATCGGTGCCCTTTGCCACTGGAGCTATGTACCTAAGATTCAGATTGAGCGCGGTTCGGATGGTGAGAGCTGACATTCCGGCTCTAGATCCCAGGGACCGACGGACTCTAGCGTGGGGGTGCTGAGACTAACCGTTCTCTCCAGTTATTTGTTCTGGCTCTTGCAGACCTCAAACTAACATTGACTCCGAAGTGGTACGTATATGTACCACTTAGGTTAGGTCCTGTAATTTTTTCAGATACTTCTAGTGACTACGCGTACAAAGTGAAGTTTTACACCAATCGGAGGCAACGTGTTAAACGTCACTTTAATTGCTCGAAGAGACTCCGGTTTTATTGGAGGGACTGCTTAAAACCCTAACCATTTTTTTTGTTGACGGTCAAGTCGTCAAAATTAGGCAATTAAATCACTTAAATACAAAAATATTTACTTACTACCTAAGTTGAAGTAAATAAATTAAATTAAAAAACCTTGACTTTTATTCATGAAGTGTCGCGTAAATTTGCGGCGTGAAAATTCGGGACAACCGCAGGATTGCTCATAATCTTGAATTGGTTCTAAGAACTGTTAGGGCTATTGTTAGAATGTGGAAAAGTTGTGAGACTACAGCGAACATCCAACGAAGTGGTCGACCACGTAAAATGACAGACTGCTTCACGATCTATTGCCAAAAGTGTCATGAAAAACCCCTTTTTGACTCGCGGCGAAATTCAAAATGACCTTCAGAACGTCGAAATTGAATTAAACAGATACAATTAAGACATCATTACACCGTATAGGACTAAATTTGAGATCACCAAGAAAGACTGTTATTGAAACGCATACAGTTGAAAAATTGGAGTAAATTTACAATGCAGTATGTAAATGAATCGGAGGGCCTCTCGAAAAAAGTAATCTGGTCGGATCAAACCAAAATATAAATGTTTTGAAGGAACATACGTACTCGTGAATGGAGGAAAAAATGTGCTGAATACGAGCCACAAAACACTGTACTGTATTGAATCGCATGGGTTCCCTACAAACGAATACCACGTCGAGGCTAGTTTTCATTGACCAATGAGCAAACAGGACTCAGGAAGTGAATCCAACGACGAGGTTAGGTTTCAGTTACGACCGGAAGCACGACGTCAACCACTGAGCAGGGCTCCCACTCATGGGTTTTTCCACCCAGATCTGGGTTTTTAAGACCCCTCCTGGGTTGCTAGGTTTAATTTTTGAAATATCACTAAATCTGGGTGTTTTTGAAGTCGGGCAGTAAATTCAGCCCTCATTACCTCATAGTGCACTGGTTAACACTCCTACCCTATGGTGGTAGGTACGAAGGTTCGAATCCCGTAAACGTCGTAGTAAATAAAAATGGATTGTGAGCGTGGCACCCCCTTACAGTATGTATAACACTGAGATGTCAAACGACAGTGTAGCTGGTTGGACTGGGCCTTTTATGTCAACGACCAAGTAGGGGACCTTTCAATGTGGGGTGCGAGGGCGGTGCCGTGCCGGAACGCTAAGTAGCTATTATATAGGCATATGTTCACATATAGCGAAGATGCTGAATATCCCTAATCTTGCTAGGGTAAAACGAAGATCGCGTGCGCAGTTTAAAACTCTATGGAGCTAATCTTACGTCGTCAGATCACTCTGAACCAATGGTCTTAAGATTAAGGTAGGTCATCAGCGGGCAAGGTTTCCATGTGTAGACATGCATTTCCAGACAGTAAATTCATCATTAACTGGAATAAATTGAATAATGCAGTTAAGAAATTTTGCTTCTATCATATGTTCACCGTATGATACACCAAATCACCGTATGATACACCGTATGCAAAAGCATGTCAGATACAAAACTACGCTTATCGGATGGGGTAGAATGTATTCAACCTGTTTCTCGCCCGTAAAAACGAGTAACGAACAAGTATCTTACGAACTTGCTTTCCCGGCTTGTGTGAGCTTGTGTTGCTTGGCTCGTTACAGTGACGTGACGTGCATTTTGATCGTAAACCTGATTGTGCATTTTTCAAAAGTGAATGTCTAGAAATTTATTATAGATATTTTATTTTCATATTTCAGCCGCACTCGTTTTCAAAATGGCTAGCCTTCGAAAAAAAGATGTCTAACAAGTGATACAAGCAATCTTTCAAAGAACAATGGTTAAAGGACGAGATTTTGAAAGAGTGGCTTAAAGAAGATCCAAGTGAAAGTTATAGTTACTGCACATGCTGTGATACAAAAATAGAAACGCATATAAGTCAATGTTCTTATCGCATAGTAAAACTGCTATACACAAAAATAACAAATCTGCGAAATCAACAACGAAGTTAGATACATTTGTCAATAAACCGAAGCTTACAGAAAACGAGGAGGTGGCAAAGGCAGAAATGATGCTCTGCAGCATCATATGCAATTTGCTCACACTGATCATTTGATACAAGTGTGTAAGAAGCCTTTCACAACCGCAATATTGCTAAAGGGGTTAAAATGCAATCAACAAAAGCATCTTATCTCATTCAAGAAGGAATTACCATGAAAAACAAATGGAGGCTCTATCGACGGTGTCGAATAAATCTATACCTGATTTCTGGTACTCTGCATAAGATCAAGGACGGATTAGACTACTCAAAATTCGGAATACTTTCTGATTTCATGACCAACCAAACTGTTCTGCCACACTCATCCGCATCAGTATAAAGAATATTTTCACTTGTAAATCATGTCAAAACAAAACAAACTCGCTGAAAACAGACACTGTTTGGGATAGGTTGTTGGCAAAACAATCATTGTCAAGGAGTAAAAAAACCTGTCACGATTGGAACCCTAAACCGGAATTAGTATGAGATTTCATCAACGGAGTATGTCACCAGCGTAATGAAAAGCGCCTTGCACAACAGAAAAGTCATCTTAATGTCGATATTTGCGCTGCAGAAGAGAATTGGTAGAAGGAACAAGAATAAAATCAGCCTTACCATCATCGTTTTAACTCATGTAAGTTAACTTTTATTGTTTTCTTATTAAAATAAGACTTCTGTTTTTTTTTAACGAATCTGTTTTTTTTCATGTTCAATCTAGGTTTATCGGAAAATTTTGAGTGGGAGCCCTGCCACTGAGATGTCCCGCACAGACAGCAGTGCCCAGCCAACCACCCTATGTAACGAGGCTGCGACGTTCCGCAACCTCTGAAGGGGGAGGAGTGCCATCTCTCCTGCTCGTCCGAGTGGGAGAGATGAGTGCAAGATATTCAATGGAGAGTTTATCTCTCCCACTTGTGTAGAGTGGGAGTGGCGAGCGGAAGATATTCAATGTGAAGTCAACATACCCCAGGGACAGACCCCAACCACTTGATATATGTGCGCACAGCGCTCATTTCTTTGCCCTCCTAGTATCCCTTTCCGTTTCACCCCTTTACTTAGGTACACCCTGTGCCAAACTCTCAAACCTTTCCCGTTGGCACCGACCGACCGACCTGTGTCACGGACTCTCTACCAAGCGCTTCCAAAGTCAACATCTCCACCAAGAACTCTCATTTCCTGAAGAAATCAACTTGCAGCTAACAGCAGAGCGAAGGAAACAGAAACCAGCCATCCTTTCTGCGGACAAGATGGGGCTCAAACGACCTACGTATTAACAAGAACTACGCGCTCCAACTATACACGTCCCAGCAAGATGTCCGTACGCCAGTACTCAACGACGGGACGTCCACAACGAAGAAAGAAGAAATAATAACTAACAGAATATTCAAATGTCTAAATACAACTATTAAACTCATCCTACCTTTAATTGCCTTTTCTCCTATTGGGTTACTCAATGGTCCCTTATCCCCTCAGACAATGACTCCGAGTAAGACGAGATATAAAAAATATTCTGTTCCGAGGTTAGAATAGATTCATTTTCAGCTCGGAGCTAAGAGAAGTCCGAGGGTTGGGACTAAAGAGTGATAAGATAGATATCGCTACAATACCTCCAGTCATTATGGTGGTGGAAGTGTGACTATTTAGGGTGGTTTTCCGTATAATGGGCTCGAAGAAATGAAAATAATTGAGGAAACAATACTATCATCAAATTATGCAAACATTTTGTCAAATCTTTTTAAAAGTGCAGATTCGCTGCAACATGGCTATGATTTAATATTTCAACAGGACAATGACCTAAAACACACCGCCAGAAAAACGGAAAAATGATTCTGGGATAGCAATATTAATGTCTTGAAATGACCTAGTCGGTTTCCAAATCTGTATCCTATAGAACATTGGTTCCCAACCTGGGGGTAAATTACCCCCTGGGGGTAATTTAGCAATTTTTCGGGGGTAATGGAGGGGTGACAGAAAAATGTTAAGAATTCTGAAAATCAAGAAAGCATTGCGGTACCTTGTATTAGGATTAATGTTAACTTAGTCTTAGTATTTCAAGTTGTAAAGTAAACCTACTATAAGTAACAAAGCTAAACCAAATAACAATAAATATAAAAAACTAATATATATACAGTATTAGA
>VCRD01003514.1:0-26144 GCA_006783055.1 Trinorchestia longiramus
GGTGGAATTACTCCACCAGGGGTGGGCGACCCCTCGGTATCCTGAGCCTAGCTGTTGTAATCACTAGCTTGGTCGACTGGTGAGCGAATCCGCTTGCGAGCGGAAAGACTCGGGTTCGAATCCCGCTGCCGACATGGTTGACGCGGCTAGAAATACGGCATGGGACTTGGGTAAACAATCGAATAATTATCGAAGTAATTATCCGACCCAAGAATGGGCCAGAAGGTTCGTTCCTATAGCCTCATTCTATTCTATAGTGGAAGCCTGGCAGTCTCAATGGCTTGCTGGATCCAGCAGCTCTCAACTTTGGTCATAGTCGTAACCTCGCACTTCATAGTCATAGCCTCGCCTGCTGTGAGTCATAACCTCACTTTTCTTCATTGTCATATCGCCTGCTAGACTGAGGCAACTTGCACTTCTATAGCCTCGTCCCGTTGTCTAAAGTCAACGGTGAAATCAATTAGTTGTGGTACGAAATGTCGCTATAATGTTTATTTTACGTGTAGGAGTAAATGACTTTTACTTTCACTCTCTCCATGACATTGTCTAGAGGATAATGACACTAAGGAGGCGCTCTCAGTAGAGTATAGATAGTGTCTGTCTTCGTCATCGTGTGCTGTAGACAAGCCATTTCCAGGAAGTGGGTTGTCTGCCATTCTGTCTTTTGTAACATTGCCAACGTTCTTTATGAGTCAGTTGTGCGTTTAGTTGTGTAATTATTGTAATTATCTTTTGAGGTAGCTAACATCTACAGGCTATGTCGCTTTTTCTTCCGATAAGCAGAATATTTTTTGAAACAAAATAAATGTAAATATCAAGAAGAAATGATATTATTATATCATTTACATTTATTATTAAATAAATGTAAATATCAAGAATTAATTATTATTATTCAAGAAATGATATTATTAAATATCATGTACTGTTGAAAATGCGAAACATTGATCGCTATAAATGTACAGTACAAGTATAATATACCTCTGGCATCTCGTGATTTTGAACTAGATATTTCTCGTAGCTAATAGGAGAAAACCCAAACAGTGCAGGAGCTGTACTTCAGTGGTCCTTCTGGACGTGCCTGTCGTCTAGGCGATCGCTCACCCAGATATCTTCAGTGCAGAATTTACCTATTTTGTGCTCCGTGAGACATTGAGTTAACCCTGAAACGGTAACCTGATGTGATTTTCTCCTTGGTTATCAAGTTTTCTCACGCTTTTGAAATACAGGGTCACCATTCTAGGGTTAAAACGGCCGTATTGTAATTTTTATGGCAGATCCCGAGTTTATTTGTTCTACTTAGACGATAATTTATAACCAAACTGGTTCATATTTAGTGTTGCTGATGCATCTAGTGTCTGCTAGAGCTTCAAAGCTCCACATCCATGAGCATCTTTCCGCTGCAGCTGACAGCACAATTTTTTTGAAAAAGCCTTACTCCTAGTAAAGTAATCTTCCTATTTCTTGTGTATTACTTATCTGCTTGTTCTCATGCGTACATTTCTATGTTACAGTTCTAGTCAGCTCTCTACAAATAGATATACGAGTTAGTCTGTTTGCAGTACTACATTGCTGTAGTTGTATAAGTAAACTGAACATTTACATCTCCACCAATCATATTGAAAAGCTCTGCAGGTGTTAATACTCATGTGCTGCCACAGCTCCAATCTACTGGAACTCTCGACTGATATTCTTCAAACTTTTGATTTGGCGGGGCACTATTGACCCTTATCGTTTACACTCATTAAGAAAACTGGCGAACTCGTTCCTACGCTGCAGTTCTCTGTTGCTATACCACTCGTTCCCTGGAGAGGGAACTCTAGTTTTGCAGTTCAATGTCACACACAGGAACCACTCAAGTCTTTCTTTACAAAATGCTATTTTAGTGCACGAATTCACCTATTTAGAAGTGCGGCCGCCCCCTTCAACTTGTCTGTTCTATTATCACTACTGAGATCGATCCTATTGTGGCCGTCGTGGTCCAAGTAGGAAGATAACAATTTGTGTGTTCACTTTTGCTGGTCTTGTGGAGTATCCCTCAACTCGAGTTTGCATCACCACTCGAGTTTGCATCACCACTCGAGTTTGCATCACCACTCGAGTTTGCATCACCACTCGAGTTTGCATCACCACTCGAGTTTGCATCACCACTCGAGTTTGCATCACCACTGTACACCCCACAAAATGAGCTCCAGTGTGTCCGTCGTATGCCCCGCTGTGGTCTACGCGTCGATGCTCTCAGAGCTCATCGGCTGCCCCGACATCCAGGTACCCGTCTCAAGTACCCTAGTCTTATGTACCCCAGTCTTAAGTACCCCAGTCTTAAGTACCCCAGTCTCAAGTACCCCAGTCTCAAGTACCCCAGTCTCAAGTACCCCAGTCTCAAGTACCCCAGTCTCAAGTACCCCAGTCTCAAGTACCCCAGTCTTAAGTACCCCAGCCTCAAGTACCCTAGTCTTAAGTACCCCAGCCTCAAGTACCCCAGTCATGAGTTGGGAGTCCTGTGTTGTGAAAATTCATGCGATTTTTCATTTTGAAATTAAGAGTCTGTGATATCACACTCGCAAATTATTTCTCGTTGGATGTTCATGAACTTGTTTCACAGTTAAGCAATTTGATAAGTAGCGTATGTTATATTAACTGCTCCTTTGACACTAGACTTCTATGTACAAGACTTGCATGTTCTCACACGCTGCTGGGGTGTCAGAGCCCCTCAGCAACTCTAGTCAGGTCTCATTGATTTCAATCAAATTTAAAATATTATATTGATGTATTGTTTACAGTTTCTTTTGGATAACGATAGCTTGTTAATTTGAGACATTTTAAGAAAATAAAACTTGATGGGCTCCCCGATTTTTGTTTTCAATATCTTAGTCTTCGAATGAATTGGCTTGTATCAGTTGTTCTAGAACGCCTAATAAATGAACATGAACGTGCGTTCCATTCAGATGTTTTACCTGTGATTGCAGGAAGGCTTCCTGCTAGGATCCTCGACAGACCACACTAGGACGCAGATCAGCGATGCTGACATCAGCGCCGAAACCTGTCACACCACCATCCGTGAGTGTGCACGTCATGCACAAGTATGCACGTGCTCTGCGTGATGCACAAGTATGCACGTGCTCTACGTGATGCACAAGTATGCACGTGCTCTGCGTGATGCACAAGTATGCACGTGCTCTGCGTGATGCACAAGTATGCACGTGCTCTACGTGATGCACAAGTATGCACGTGCTCTACGTGATGCACAAGTATGAACGTGCTCTACGTGATGCACAAGTATGAACGTGCTCTACGTGATGCACAAGTATGCACGTGCTCTGCGTGATGCACAAGTATGCACGTGCTCTGCGTGATGCACAAGTATGTACGTGCTCTGCGTGATGCACCAGTATGCACGTGCTCTACGTCATGCACAAGTATGCACGTGCTCTGCGTGATGCACAAGTATGCACGTGCTCTGCGTGATGCACAAGTATGCACGTGCTCTACGTGATGCACAAGTATGCACGTGCTCTACGTCATGCACAAGTATGCACGTGCTCTACGTGATGCACAAATATGCACGTGCTCTGCGTGATGCACAAGTATGCACGTGCTCTACGTGATGCACAAGTATGCACGTGCTCTACGTGATGCACAAGTATGCACGTGCTCTACGTGATGCACGTGCTCTACGTGATGCACGTGCCACACGTGCCCTGCATGATGTGTACGTGCCCCACGTGCCCTGCATGATGTGTACGTGCCCCACGTGCCCTGCATGATGTGCACGTGCCCCACGTGATGCCTGAGTGTGCACGTCCTAGAAATGTTCAGAGCGTAGGCAAAGCAAACTAGTCCATTATTTTGGCTAAAATTTGTGTTTCGAAATATAACTAAATTTCTTGCACTAAAAGTACTCGTATAATTATAGACTGTGTTAATGTTAATCTGCTTTCCATTCAAAAGGACAAAAACTATAGTATAACAATCAATTAAATTCTTTTGAAACAGAAACTGTGGTGCATTTCAAGCATCACTTGTCTCATTTTGTCCCTTTTTACACGCGTTACGTTTTTTCTGATATACCATACTTTATGAAACATTCTTTAGCGAATCTTCCTACATCTTCAAGATGCCTTCGTCTCGTTCTGAACGTCGTAAGCCTTCAGATGCTGCTTATCTTTTCTTTTTTATACATATACGTTTCATTTAAACATATATAGATACATATGTAATTATATATAGATGTTTTATTTAAAATACAAATCGTATTTTTCATGGTTGTACGTCCTCATGTTGCAGACATCTCATCGTACCTGAGCATGGACACACTGGGAGCTCTGTACGACAGCTACGGCAGGGTCAGGGATACTACGCTAGCAGATGTTGCTAAGTTTTGTGCTACACATAAACTGGTGAGTTGTTGTGGTCCGCAAGTTTCTGTCCAGTCAGCACTACTGGTGGTAGTCCTTGAAGTCTAAGTGGTAGCTTATGTGTGTACGTGCCTAGCATATAGTACTCGTACTCGGAGCCACTGAAGCGCTAGCAAACTTCTTTTACTAAAAGCGTATGCTCATTGTAGTGCATCTCCACTATATCACTATATTTTTGTACTATGTGCATGATAAATATTCATGGTATATTTCTCCTATATTAGGCGTTGAGTGCCGCAAGGGCGAAGACGCCACCAGCTAAAATTGCACCAAAGTTTTCACAACCAAGCTTGATTTAGTAGTTAACCTACAAAATGAGACTAAGAACACACTGGCACGTACATAATTAACTATGTTTTGGGATTTGGCATTTTGCCCCAAGGATGGGCCCAAACGGCTCGTTTCTATTGCCTTGTCTATTCTTTTTTCTAGTCTGTGGTAGGCTGGTACCGGTGGAGGTCGTGCTCGGACCCATGGGACCGCGTGTTCTGTAGAGAGCGTTTGGTGCACCAGCAGCTAGCGCAGAAGTTCAACTTGCAGGGCTTCTTGTTGCTGCTACTCAACTGGCGCAGGGAGGGAGCTGACCTCCTGCCTAGTACCACACACCTCTTGCAGTGCCTCAATCACGTGTGAGTGTTCCTGCAACTCTGTGTTCTGTATCCTAGTGCCATTGTGAACAGGTAATTCTAAGTTACAGTAGAGTGGTGCCTCTTAATTTGAACTTAATTCGTTCTTTTGGGCTATTCGAATTGGGAAGCAACTTTTAACATTGAAATTTATGTAAAACAGTCCATTTCGGGCCTCTAAAATCCCTATATATGTTACTTAAGCAAAAATTATGGTTTTATATTGTGCCCTAAACGTAAGAATGAATTTAAATAATTTGTGGCCTTTCATTTGATTTACTGAATACTCCTTTGGCCACGTCAGCATCATTATTGTCTCTTTGTGCTTCATAAATCTGCAGATATAAAACTCGGCCATCTCGTACTGGGAGACCAGGTCAGAAACACGAACTGCCTTCTCATTTTTTCTATTATTGCCTTCCTCATTTACATACTATTGCGCATCAGTTTTCTTCCGCCACTTGTGCTGTCCCTTTTCACTTTCTTGGGAACCATAATGACTGGCACCAGGCTGAGTGGCGGCTTGACGTCATCGGGTGGCATTTTTTTTGTGTTCGGATTACAAGACCGCGTTCAGATTCAGGGACAAAATTTGTTCGGAGACACCACTGTACTTCTGTTGTTTTTATTATATTTGAATAAGTTAGTACACAACTCAATCACGTGTGTATCTTACTACTATCGTGTGTTGTGTGTCCTGGCGACTTTGCGAACTACTAATTCTAAGTTACTTCCACGGTCTTTAATCTTTAAAAAGTTAGTATGTGTATTTTTGTTGCTACTTCTAAGAAGCTAATCATGGGTTATTTCTTTCAGAAGAAATAAGAAGAAAAATAATGCTCCTAAGAGATGGTATTTCTTTATTCTTACTAGAGTCTGATTCTTTTTATCCCTGTCATAAGATACAATAACACCTTCATTTCATGTAAATCATTCGCTAAATTCCTAAAAATTCTTCCATTATGATGTAACAGATGATCCCCAATTCCATCCTTTCCTGATACGCGCACATATATTTTTCCCCCTCGCAAAATTCACCTTGTGTATCACACAGAGGAACGCTCGTCCGACTGCCACTGCACCTCAGCAACCTCGGCAACACCTCCAGCAGCGACTACAAGCTTGACCCTGGTAACCCTGCTCTCTACACCTCCTCTGTCATCAGCTCCGTCCTGCAGCAGCGACTCCAGTCAGTTGTGTGCCCGCCCTCTTATACCTCTCGCTGCCACTTGTTGTCTCTGTTAACGGAAGTTTATGCTATCTTGTCAGTACGCGAGGTCTTTGTTTCATATTCAAGATGAAAATATGCATAAAACTTGTCTCTCTCATTGCTGCGGTTCACTAATCACTTGGTTTCTCTTTCCTTTTTTCTTACTGAATGGTTGATTTAGCATTCTAGTAACCTCGTACGCCAGTGCATTTTTCCATTTACGTATCTCATCCCTTTATGGACGTGTAATTTGCATCAGTCTATGCACCATTTTAACTGTAATTCAGCCAGTGTCCCGAAAACATAACTGAATAATCAGGCTGCTACCCATCGTTTTTTATCTTTGTAGTCATTGTCTTATGTTATCTTTTTGCACGAACTAGTAAAATATTTTTCTATGTCCAACAGGGAATCGAAAGTAACTAAGGATTTTTGAATATTCTTTCAGCTGAAGAAATTAAAGCCACATGTCTTGTATTGTATTGAGGTAGAATTGGATAGGGATTAGTGTACATGAATTACCTAACGTGTGAACAAATAAAGAAAAACATACTAGATGCTTTGAAAATGTAGATTTTAGTTACACAATTTGATATGCGCAGGGAAAAAAAACAAGGGCGAGCTCCTTTATTTCAGAGGCAATCAGAAGAGCTGCCGTTCGTTTAAGGAATAAAGAAATTGAATAATTTAGAAGAAATGTAGCATTAAAGTACAATGTAATTTTTTGTGTATGTAACCTTATGTACCACTTTATTTTTGAAGTGACGTGACTGATGAACTCATCTTTGAATTACGACCTCCTCGGGGCTTCTTGTAGTCTGACCCATTGAAGCGCCAGTAAGACTTATATTACTACTTCAAAGTAATTACCTTCTTATTAAGCTGTTGACGGTTAGTGTCTAATTACCTGTTCGTGGTAGGTTGCATTGTCACTGTCCACTTAACTAGCTCGCGCAAAGTGTTCCTTAATTGCATCTGCCTATATAAGTAGACGCATGGTTTTTTTTTGTCTATCTGCGGTTGTCACTGTCCACATATCAAGTGACAGTATGGATGCGACGCGGCCACATTGCAGGTACGCTTAACAGGTTAAGGCGCTCGTTATTTATATGTAGGTTAATGTCGTATTGACGCGTGCATTATTTATGTGCAGGAAACTGGAACCTGGCGTGCAGGAGGCGACAGAGCTGCACGCAGACATGGAACAGACGCTGCAGCAGCAGTTGGTTTTGCTGGGTGAGGCTCAGCAACAGCACCACACCCGCGTGCAGCAGCTGCACATGCTGCGCTCGGTCTGCTACCTTAACAATATTGTACCAGGTGTGTAGTCGTTGTAGCCAAATTATTTTGTAAATTCTACGGTTAGACTTGAGAAAATTTGGTATCTCTACAATTGGCAGTTTCGATGCGACCAGCGCCAGTTATGCCTGTATTGTTTTACCCTCCTGCTAATTTACACCGGTCATTCGTTAAATTTGCATTCCGGAACTGAATGAGAAGACTGCTTCATATTGGTGTTCCTACCCTAGTGTGTAGTAACATGAGGAAAGTTTTCTCGTTGAAGTTTTTGAACCCATAACGTTAGACATTTTGTAGTAACCGATTAATTCCTGGCTGTTCAATTGTATGACATCTTATTCTTTTAATTTTTCACTTTGGCGCCGAGGTTTCGCTTTGATCGCAGCTCAAAGAAATGGCGCATTTTGCTGTCGTTTGGAGTTCATTGTATGTTTTACGGCCCGTGGCGCTCTTGGATCCGCTCCTTTTGTACTATCAGTGACATATTGCGTGTCATTTCGCTTTGCATACCACCGTACTAAACGGTATTGTAAGAATTTAACTTGTTGCAGATATCGAATGGCCGTGTGCAGTCGGGCTTGAGAAGGAACTGGAGCCAAAGATGGCAGCTGTACCAGACATCTCCTCTACAGAGGATGCCTCTAAACCCGCCAGTCAAGGTTCCTTTGCTTCATTAGTAGGGTTGTGAGTGAAGTGTGCGTCCATAGCTGCGTCTGTGTTGGTCTTCTGCCATTTATGGTGGTAGAGGAGTGGTCACTATCTTCACTGATATTTATGGTGATAGAGGAGTGGTCACCACCTTCTCTGACATTTATGGTGGTAGAGGAGTGGTCATTACCTTCTCTGACATTTATGGTGGTAGAGGAGTGGTCATTACCTTCTCTGACATTTATGGTGGTAGAGGAGTGGTCACTACCTTCACTGACATTTATGGTGGTAGAGGAGTGGTCACTACCTTCACTGACATTTATGGTGGTAGAGGAGTGGTCACTACCTTCACTGACATTTATGGTGATAGAGGAGTGGTCACTACCTTCACTGGCATTAATGGTCGTAGAGAAGTGATGGGTATCTTCACTGCCACCCAACTTCTTAAGCCTTAGTATATCTTGTAAATAGACTATCGGCACTAGCAAACGATTTATGTTCAGCTGCTCTATTAAACTCGCTTAATCATTTCTTGAATATTCTACGCCATAATCTTACTTTCTAACTGGCTCGTGCGTGCCTTCGCCTTTACTGCTTTGAATTAACATTCATTGTAGAGTATCAGTACTGTAAATAAGTCGTTAATTTTACTTCCTTTCTGGTGTAAATTTGAACTTATCATTAATATTTCATGGCATTCCGTGCAGATGAGTCTTTACCTACGAACACAACTTCAGCAACGGAAGCAGTAGCTGCAGTTACTATCGCAAAAGAGGCTGCTGCTGCTGCGGACACCAGCAAGACTGGCACTCGACGCACACCGGTCAAGAAGAGACCCGTCGTAGCTAAACAAGCATCATCTGGCCGACCAAACGGTGATGCCGGCGAAGACAAGAATGCTATCGATGGACTCCAGAGAGATCTGGACAAACTTGCGGTCAGAAATGGTTGTGAAAACAAAAATTTGGGTGCCTCTAAGACTTCTTCAGCTCGGTTGCTGGGCCGGGGGTCCCCAAGTAACAGCCGATCCCCGAACGCACGAGGGACGGCCGAAAGAACAGTCGGTTCCCGTTCATCTCCTGCTTCTCGTTCTTCACCTGCTCCCAAGTCCACCCCTGGCTCGGCTTCCCGAGTCAAAAAAAGGCTTAACTCGAGATCGCCGACCAAAGATTCCGGAACTCGGGCTTGTGAGCAGGCCAAGCTGGAATGGAAATCTTGAGGTCTCATTGATGCCTGAAGCTATATCACTTTTGCTGATATGTGATGGATGTCGTTCATCTGTTTACTGAATACGGCTGTTACTAGGTATGAAAATCAGCAGGATCGTTGTGAATCATTTGTAATTCTAGTAAAGGTGAATCGGCCTTAAAAATTTAAACTATGGAAAAAATATATGTCTCTCTTAATCTGTTTCCTGGGCATTAGATCACAAAACTGAATTAACATAGATAGAAGCTGCAATATACTCAGAAAGGTATATTGGTCAAATAAAGACCAGCAAATGGGTTTCATTATATTTTGCTTTTAATAACCTTTTTGGTATACATGTATGGTAAGAGCTTTTGTCAGGATCGTTAAATGCACCAAATCATGACTGTGCCCGTCTGGAAATTCTTTTATTTTGTTCAGTAAATTTCTGAGTGTTGTACGTAAAAGATACATGGCCCATAAGAAATGCTTCCTGTTTTAGGGTTTCTATAGTATTGCACCGTTGACAATGTTGTTCTCTTAGTAGACCGCAATTTGTCTGTTACCTTTTTTGGATTTTAAGCTCAAATATAAATCGGTAGATTAAGGCAATTGTTGCAAATATTTTCGATCAGAAGCCTGGATTAAATCCTTTGAATAACTTTATATAAAAATTTGTCAATTTTTGTGCGTACAGGTCTTACTTATTTTGTTAATAATGTGAGCGTAGAGACAGACAGAATTAACGTAAGAAATACGTGGGCATATCAGAAATATGTGTTGATATATGAAATAGCACAAACTTTTACGTTGTTCTTACCTCGTGCAATTTACGCGTTTCATGATTTACATATGATAACGAACACGTTTATGATGTTGTATGGCAAAGGATAAATTCTTTTTCACAAAGGTTTATATAGAATTAGATACCAATAAGAGTTTTAGGAGCTGTCATGAAGACACCTTCATGTAGGTATGCGTTTCAATTATAAACGGATAACAAGGAAAAATGGTGTTGCCACTTTTGAATGAAAGTGTGATTTATAAAGCGGATTCACACTTTTCCTACCTCTGTACCTCCTAGCCTCTTGGCTTACGTCTCTTTGAGCCCACTACTGCCTTATGACTTCTAAATGCTCACTTCCGCTGCGAAGAATTTTACATGCGTATTATTTTTGCCCTTTGTTAGGTTTAGGGTTTCAAAGTATCATGAACTCGGGATGCTATGGGCACTCCCATAGCATCCCGTATGTGGGCACTCCCATAGCATCCCGTGTGTGGGCACCTCCTTAGCAAGCCTTCCTTTCCTGTGATCTCCCATGAGTGCAGAACATTTCAGTTTTTTTTTACTATATCATCTGTATATTTGACGATGTGCGAGGAAATTTTCACTTAATCTTGATTTACTTCTTGTGTTTGCTCTAGTCAGTTGTATCAAGAATATAAACGTGCATGTGCTTTGCTTTAATTGTGTCCGCAGGTCACAAGCGTCATGAGGAGGTCGCTGGAGAATCTTTCTTGTCGGGAATGTCGATTTATTTGTCTCGTTTAAGTTACTCTATGTTGTGAATAGAACTGTTCCTCCGACTTCGATTGTTCATTTACGAAGTATCGGTCTAATTTATGTCTCATGTGTTCCCATTCAAAATTGTTTTGTTCTTCATGTGCTGTTCGAAATGCAGCCACTCACAGAATGAATTTTTCTCACTTTCTATCAAGTTAACATAATCTTTGTACTCACTTTGTACAAAACAAATGAAAAAATACATTACTTTGCTAAGCAAAGTATATATTGACGAGTCTTGTCAATTTAACCATGGGGTGCAGGCGGAACGTGATCATAAACTTGCTAGCAATCTTCATTTTCGTACATATGAAGTTAAAAATTATTTGCTCATACTAGTTAACGACTAATATAAACTGAATATCCATTGACCGACTGCATTTTGGTTGTCTTCGATTCGCTTCATTATTGAAAAGGTGTGAATAGAAAAACTTCTAGAGTTGTGGTTCGTTTATTTGAATTGGTTTGTAGAATATGATCCTCGACCGTAGAGATGTTAGAATGGAACTCCTCGTGTCAACCCTGCTATTTCTGCTTTCATTTCGGTGATTTGTTTGTGGGCTTCTATTCCAGCGAACGTGGACGAATTCTGTTTTCATTTCGATGATCAACTTGGAAGGCTTTTACTCCAGGGAACGTAGAAGAATTTTGTCTCACGCTATTTCAAAACTGATTCTCAGATTCTGTTCTTTCATTTGGTGTTGCAGTCAAGAAACATTTTTTCACTTGTTCTTACTCGTGGAGGCGGCTAACGCTTATGTTCTTGCTTCCTTCTCATTATTCAGAGCGATATGATTTTCTTTATTAGGAGGAGCGCCATTTTCATTTGGATGTGTTCCAGTCCTTCAATTCATGATAAATAATTTTTGTATGTATAGAAAAATTGTGTAGCAGCCTGATAAAAGAGGATGTATCCAGAAGTGAGAGGGATTCACATTAAAAAAAAGTGATTTGACTCTAACTTGGGTACCTTGAATTGAAGGTCCCCTTAATGGAGGTATAGAGATTACATGGGTGTTCGCCGTAGACCAAAACAAATTTGAAAAAATGCAGACCAGCAGATCAATGACGGCCCTGGTGGAGTGTAATCACCCAGGTTCCTTTTTTTGAAAAGAATTTGGGCGTGAGAAAACGAACCAGCACAAAAATATTGCGGCACGAGTAAACCAGTGAGAGCTGACGGGTGTTGCAGTCAAGCATCGCGAGGTTCTCCTCACGAAAATATATAGTGAAAATGACCGGATTCCTCTGCAGCCACTTCCTCGACATGGTACAGGAGTACCGAGGTATGTATTTTATTGTTTTTGTTTTTTCCGCTGAATTTATCATCGTTTTGGCTTTGAATTAGTTTGATCTTTGTGAGTTGCTTTATATTTCAGAACAGTATTATACAGCGTTTTGTCGTCGTTGACTTCGTTTACATTTTCTACTAAAAACGAGAATAAGTGTTTTTGACTTATTGCTAATGTCGAATCCTCCGTTCAAACAGGAAATATCTTTATTCAATAATTTACGTTGTGCGTTTTTGTGATACTCAGTATTGTCTTCATGTGGGCTAGCGTGTTCCTATAGTGAAATGTTGTTCTCTATAAGAGCTTATTGTTTAACTGTGATGCACCCATTTGTATTTATTTCTGGAAATGAAAGGAACTTTACTGTCTGTAATTTTTTCCCTTTGCTGTTCATACCTCGAAATATATCGTCTGTATAAGATAGCAATCTTGCGAAATCGGATGCGTCTTTCCAGGCAGCATAAGTAAATTATCTGTATCACATAAATTGAAATGTTTAATGGTGCTTGAGGCATACAAAAATTTTCTGCTGGGAATATTTCTGCTGCTGTTGAATATTAATAATATGGGAATATTTCTGTGCTGTTCTGTGCTGAATCCGCTTGCGAGCGGGAAGACCCGGGTTCGAATCCCGCTGCCGACATGGTTAACGCGGCTAGAATTACGGCATGGGACTTGGGTAACCGAATAACTATCGAAGTAATTATCCGACCCAAGAATGGGCCAGAAGGTTCGTTCCTTTAGCCTTATCTATTCTATTTACCACCAGCTTGGTCGACTGGTGAGCGAACCGCTTGCTGTTCTCAGCTGGTCAGCCAAATTAACGATATAATATCAACTTACTATCAAGCGTATGGACGGGAATAGTAATCTTTCACTCCAACAGCAACATATCATCCTAAGGAACAGTCGGATGATTCTTGCGTGTTCTCTGCCGTGGGTGCACAGTAGATGCAAAAAGCATTCGTAAGGTTTGAAGATTAACGAGTTCAAATGACAGCTATGAAATGAGCGTACTCGCTTAGTGTTCTTAGTTGTGATGGTGGAAGTACGAGATTGTCAATTGTAGCATTATTCCCTGGATAGCCTGTCTCGTCATCAGTAGAGTCTCATCGGATCGAGGTAAGCCCGAACAAATTGAGGTGAAAAATAGGTGTATGTGAAGTTAAGGGAGTGTACTAACATAATGCGACCGTGCATTGATTTGCATTCTGTACTCTACCTACCAAAATTGGGGAACTTTAGTTTGACTTTCTTGGGTTTAAGTAAATGAGTCGGCATTTTTAATCATGATTAATGAAGCAGTCTGTTTTCAAACTTGTGTTCATGGGAGATCACTTTCGTTTACTCACTTCTGCCAGGTGATTTAATTCGATTCCTTGTAGTCTTCATGACCAGCTTTTGATTACTTGTTTTACTTTAATTTTGTGTTGTTGAAGATGATCTCTGGAACCCAACGTAGCGTTATTGCAACCATTGCTCCATGCATTTTGTTTCTGTGTTGTGCTTACTCTGCCTAAGAGTGTAAACTATTAAATTGTCCTCAGGGGAAGCGATGTTGATTCCGCAAATGTACTGTAGGTGATGTTGATGTTTCTGTGTGTGTGCAGAGGTCAATTACGTTCATAAAAATTGAGTTAAAAGTGACCGTGCGAGATTGTGGATAACAAGTGCTGCGAGCACTGGTTGGCTTTCAGCTCTCCTTTAGTTGGCTAAGTCAATCTGTGATTCAGAATTAAAGGCGGGATCAAACCAGCGCTTCAAGCTCTAGTCTGTAGCTATGTCGTTCTTTGGTGGGAGGATCGAGTCAGAGCGGTGGACACTGTCAGACTAGTGCTGCTAGGACCATTTTGGGCTCGTACTTCAAGAATCAAATGATAAACACTGAACCCTACGAAGGTAGGAAAGGGAAGTCTTGTAGGTCGCCGAAGATAAAATTAAAAGTTAACTCGTGGTTGCTAGTTACGAGTGCGTGGGTCCCATCATGGACGTTATTGGAGCCGTTTTGAGTGTTCGCAAAACTCCATTACGTCTACATTGGTAAAATCCCAGGCAGTCCTGTTTTTGCTAGTGAAAATGACAGCCTTAAGCATAATTTTCCTCTGCACACCCAGAAAGAACACTCGTCGCCTGCCTCAGTTTTGATGGAGATCATCGCTTAGGGGAGAACGTTCCTCAGGTGCCCCGAGTACGCTTTAGTTCTATGCAAGTGCCCTCGTGTTTATTGCAACACTAATTTTTTCGAAGGCGAGGGAATTTTAAAAGTCTAACGTTAGTCATTGTTTTTGTTTGGCGTTAGCAATGTGCTGAACAAGACTCGGGATCTTGATTTAAAGTCGCAACTCGTATATCACTGCCTTTCTTTTCTCGTTCGTATGGAATAAATGCAGATATTAGTGATTGTGATCAAGCTCACGTTTTAGCCTTTACGTTACATGATTTCAGTTCAGTGATTAGTAGCGAACATTTTCTTATGGTGCACAAGTGTAAATTTTCAGCTCAAAATTATAGCTTAATCGAAAAGAAATATTTATGTTTCAAATTTCTTTTGTGCTTCAAAAAGTCAGGTGTTTTACGTGTTTTTTTGAAGAAAATTTTGGTCACTTATTTCACTAGCATTGTAGTGTCTCCCTCGTATCTGTTAATGTAGAACAGTTTTTGAGGCTGTAATTACGTTAACGTAAATGTATTTAATGGTTAATTTAAAAGCGAGCTGTGGTAAACATAGGGTCATGCTTAGCATTTGAGTGAGGTGTGGATCTGGAGCTTAGAAGTGCTGGGCGAGTTCATAGTGTACTCGGCTATAATCCTTGAAATATTTCATACCATGGGGGTTATTATTTCCAATTACCTAGAGCTACAATACAATTCATGAGCGAAAGCGAAAATCTACTGAGCATACATCCGAACGAGAGCATATGCCTTCTATGGAGTCCCTATTCGAACTCAGTACAAAACCTGGTACTAGGAAAAACACCTAGAGAGATCACGAACGACACTTGATGCAAGGTGTTGTCACTCATTCCTGTGGTTCTGAATTTTATGTCGCAACCACGAGTGCGGCCAACCAATCAAGGCTAGTAAGAGTACATGCGCTTTGGGTGCAGCACTGTGTCGCAAGCATGACTGGTGATTCATTCTGTACTGTACCGGCCAGTTGGTTTGTAACATAGACCTTTTCTCCAGAAGAGGGCAGATCCATTTGATATTTCGCTTTTTGGAAACTCTGCTATAATTCTCGAAGTGAACTTGAACCAAGAATGCTCGGTGTAAAATGTATAATGGTTCGAAGTTTACATGTTTATTTGTAAAATATTATAGTAATGATCTCAACTTCTCACCCAACAATGATCTGATTTTGTTAGCCCTGTTTCACAATGAAGTCAGCTTCATATCCATCATATTTCTCTTTGTTGTGAACTTGGTACGAATGATTGTGCTACGACCCACGAGTTACAAGAAAAATCATGTTTTCGTAAAAAATGTTTCCTGTTCTAATTAATAGTCTTGCTACGATAGCTGAGGGCTGTAATGTCAGTCATTATTGGAAAACTTTATACGAGCCGTTGTCTTGAAAGATTGAAACAATAATCACTGATAGAATAAATAACATTCAATTTTTTCTTACGTCTTACACTGTTGCCGTTTCGTGACCTAAAACATTAATACCTTGCGGAGGAATCGCTTCATCTAACAATTGTTGAAGAGGCTGGGAGATCTTTCTTCAGGATCTTTTTGAATTTGAGCGGACTTGTATTTTATGAGTTGCAAATTTTTACTTAAGTGCTTCTATTTTAAGAATAGGTTGCAGTGCAGCTGGATGTTATAATATTCGGTGTCTGCACCTACGGTTACTGATAACAGCTAGCCAATGTGAGCGTCGGAGATAACAGTTTCACCGTTTTGTATTTGTGCTCTTGCCGAAACTAAATAGAGCTGAATCGTATGGTAGAGCTTGACTGCCTTTATCATCACCAAAATTCTTTCTGAAGTGTTTGTGGAAGTTTATTTGGAACTATTTACTTCTCCAACTGCATTGTTCACTTAATGCGGATCTTATTCTAAGATTCCCATTATTCTCTAACATGCACCGATAAAAATTGGTGAAAAATGTGAAAAACCCTTGCGGTTGCTCCATTCCGTAACCAAGATTCAGCCATCAGCACTTTTTTTGACTCTTCTACATTTAATGTTAGTTATTTGAGATGTGACATAGACTGCAATTTCTTACTAATTGCCGTTCTATTAGTGAATGGCATTTCTAGAAGAATCCACCTGTCTTCCGTGATCTGGGTAAAAGTTGTGTTGTGAGTAGACAAGAAGTGTGTGCTCAATAGATGCTATTTAACTGACCAAGTTACGAGTTGCCCTTGGGTACATGACGTGAGTTGTCTGGAGATAACCACCCATAGGAAAAACATGTATAACATTTTAAAAGACTGCTTCCGTAGAGATAAAGTTTCAATTAGTTTTTTTTTCACTCTGCTAAAATTCATGATGTAGATGCTTCTTGAAGGGAGGTTAGAACTGTAAAATATTTGAATTCGATTCGGAAATACATTTAATAACTGATTTTTTTTTGTTAGTTTGTTTCCAGTATGCGGAAATCTGGAGTTAGAAAATAGATTAAATAATTCAGGGAGCTAAATTCTTTATTCTATTCTTTTTATTTTCTACATTTAGTTCTTTATATATTGTGTATATATATGAACACATGCTTAACGGATTGGAAATCTTAATTTTTCCTTGTATGCCTCTTTGTGCATGAAAATTTAGCAAAGCTGTTTTTTCACTGCTCAAGTAAAAGCACATTTCTCTTTCTTTTAGTTTTTTTAATAATTGGTTATGCATGCAGTTCTTCTGTGCCTGTAAGGAATTTCAGTACATATTACTAAATGCATGTGAAAATGAGTCAGCTCGCGGCTGAGGGACTTGTTAGACATCACTGTTGGAACGAGCAGTGCACAACCAGTTGTTGGTTCTCCACTCCACCGTTTGCTCCAGCGTCCCAGTCTGGTGTTGGTTGGCACGTCGACAGCGTTAGATCCAATGCGAACTCCTGTGCATCACTTCATTTGGAATTACAGTGACGTGTTACTGAATGTGTACGTCAAGTGCCAAAGAACTGATTGTGTACTATCATTACATATTTTTTATTACATTCATCTTCAAAGTTTGTTTTGAAGTGTCAGTGGCGCAACGTAACCGAGTCAAATTATTGTTCTCTTGCGCAGGCGTAAAAACATTAATTATTGCTTCTTGAGGGTGTACAGCTTATGCGAGGTTCATTTTGTAATCTATTCTGTACGATAAATATGATAACGTAATCAAGTTAAGTGAAGTTTAGCCTATCCCATAGAAAAGTGGAATGCATGCTAAAAAAAATTGTATTATGTTCGCAGATGTAGATGTATCCATATATGCACAGAATTGATGCATATAGCCATTTCTTGGAACAGTTTCAATGGTCCTGGTTCTGAGAAATGAACCAGTAAAATACGTCGTACAGTGGCTTTCTGGTCTCTGTCAACTATTTTTGAGTAGTTTATGGTGGTCGAAACGACTTGATTTACTCTCTGCATACCCATTGACGCTTCAAAAACAGAAAAATCCTCAACTATGTCCTCCTACAACTTCATCAAACCTGTCGCGTCAACCGCTAGTTACCAAGAAATGTCATGAACAAACTGAGGGAAGGATCAGTGGAAATAACTGTATTGTCCTTTGCAGAGTCATTACACAAGTGCCTTAAAGCATGACGTCGTCGCCTCTGAAGGTGCTAGTGGTGCTGGGGAGCATGCGGGAGGGCAGGATGGGGGACAGGGTCGCCTCCTTCATCTGCCGAAAGTTCAAGGATGTGGGGCATGAGCCCGTATTATTGGGTATGTTATTAGCAAGTCTTTTGAGTTATAATTGTTCAACGTCACCTCTATTTGTATGTCTCAGTCACACTGTCTCTGCTTAGAATGGCTGCCGTGCTATTAAATGCGTTGTGTTATTTATGGTCTGACATTTAATGTACCTGCGTATCACAATAGTGATTTCGTATTTGGGAATTATAAATGAGGATTTGCATTACAAATTGTGAAGAACGAAAAAAATAGACTTAACCGTAGAATTTCGATTGCAGAGAAACGACGAATTGAAAGGGAAATGATCAACCAGCTGATCATATCATATTAATTCATTTTATTTCTCAAATTATTTAACGATAAGAACACCTTCTGTTGCTTTAAAACTTCCCTGTGTTCTACTGAAGCGTCGTATGCGTGAAATGATTTATTTATACAGCAGCCTATCGTTCACTTCCCTACTATCCTCGACTACCTCAGGATGACGTGCGACTACCATCATGTTTTTTACTTCTTTTTTAATATTCGAAGTACTGAAAAAATAAATTTCCATCACGGACGACTGCTTTGCACAGAAAAAACAAGTGCCGAAAATTCGTGAGCTTCAGCTGTAGGTTGTGAAAATTATGCTGTCATAATTTTAATGGACTCTACGGGACGTCATTGCGATACGTGGTCTTTACATGCTAGTAATTTTGTTCAATTTAATGTCAAAAAGTATCCCGTTAGTAGTGTTGAGATAGGAAAATAAATCAAATTTCAGACTCAAAGTTGTGCTAAACGTTTATAAATTTATCCCTAGTCCAGTACCCGATGTGGTAAGATGTGTGTGAAAGGCTTCGTTATCTGAGTGATCCTCCATTGTTTTCAACGGCATCGCTATCTCGGTTAAACAAATGATTTATTCCATTTTATGCATCACTGTTCAGCTCTTTTTTTCAGTTCTTAAGTGTTGCGTGCCAATATTGTCCTGCAGATATTTTATGCCTTAGTTTTTCTGATGATGTCTCAGTCGAATATAGTCTTCAATTTAACTTAAACATGATAGTATTTCGTCTCTAATGCTCACAAATTTATCGTTAGAAAACCCCTTCTAAATCACCAGCATAATTTAAACTTGACGTTTCTGCATGTGGTCTAAAATAAAAGCTCATGGTTCCGAACTATGGCTGTTGGAAGACGTTACGTTTACGATTATAAAACTAGACTAAGTCCGTCAATAATAAAAATATATTTCAATTATCGAGTCGGGGACCCCGAAACAGCCCCTCTGAAAACAAGATGAATTCCAATGATGGGAAAAAGTAGTTTGTGGCTTAAGAATGCGTTTTTGTATTGTGAATTCATAACAATATTTCGAGTGCAAGTTAAGCTTTTGGTACTTTTGTAGGACTGAGCATTAGCATACTCTAGAGGGTGCAATTGCGGTTGTTTTGATGATGTTAAGCCGCAGTTACGGCTATTCGGTTAATGCATCGTAATCTTACCCAGTATTAAATCTATGTCAAACTCATAGTGAATTTTGCTTTAGTGTTTTGGAGACGACTTAAGCTATGATCTGTTTTTAAACATACCTTACCACAAAAATTTTTCTTTGATCTTTGGTAGTACATGAAATAGTTCATAGTATCAATTTTTTTTACCAAAATCTTTTCTACATAAATTGTCATTATTTATTTTCCCAGATCCGGTCACCGTGCCGAATGAGGGCAAGCTACTGAAACCTATCCATTTCCACAGCGACACCACTTCCATCCCGCAGTGGATGACTGAAACGAATGAACTCATAAAGGCAAGAGAGTTTTTTTTTTGCTGTGAAAATAGATTCTTAATCTCCGTTTTTCACAACGGTTTGCTGAGGCAGGCTCTCAGGTGGTACGTCACTGCCACCTTCCTGAAGCAGCGAACTTTGATTGTTATTTAGTTCTGATTTTATAGCCGCGGCAGTGTGTGAGATTCCTTTGTCTTTTAATCTACAATTAGAGAAGCATCACGAGAATATTTCGGTTTCTGTAGATTTTTTTCTCTTTCAAGGATCTTACGTCAAAGTGCCTGATTATATGCTTGGTTTTTTGCCTCCACCATATAAGAAATAAAATAGTAAATAATTTCAGAATAAGTTTCGTTTAGTTAAGGAGGTGCAGAATATTTAAATGGTGTGAATTGACGGCGAATTTTTTCTAGTCGTGCGACAGCTTGGTCATCCTCACGCCGGAGTACAACGCGACCTTGCCGCCAGCCCTGTTGGCTCTCATGGATAACTTCCCGCCCGCCTCCTACAAATACAAGCCTGCCGCTATCGTCTCCTACTCTTTAGGTCAGCTGATACTTGTACTGCTTTTCTTTTATGCGATAGAGGGTATTTGAAAGCGATAGTACAAACTTAAAGAGAGGTACATTCAATTAAATTTGTTGTTTCCCATTTTTTAATATAATTTTGCGTGTTTACTGAAGCTTGAATGGTTTCGTAACAGTTCACCCTAAGATATTATGACGTAAGCTCTGTTCTTTCCAACGATCGAATTTAATAAAGATGTAACACATCACAGGGCGTTTCGGTGGTATAAGGGCGGCAACTGCAGCACGGCCTTACCTCGGCGAGCTGGGGCTCGTCCCTATCCCAAAGCAGCTCACCATACCAACGGTAAGTATTTAAGATATCAGTGTTTCAAAAGGCAGCCCAGTTTTTTTTTCTTTATCGAAATTAAATGTACTAGTTTAAGAACTAAGGCTTCCGCTACCTGTAGAAAGTGCGATTGCCAATTTTTTTTTTTTTATGATGAACATAACATAGTTACTATCACTGCAATTGCTGCGAAAAGCAAATATTATTAGATAATTATCATTCAAAATATTGTTCATCATTAAGTTATACAATTGCATAGCTACATGCAGCTTCCATCTTACAAACTTCTTTCATGGGACTTGTGCCACACCGATACCTGTAGAAACAATTCCGAACAAAAGAATTTATAGAAAATCTTTTCACAAAAGAATTAAATGAAAAATAATTCACACATTAGTATTAGCTTTTAATTAACAAAAATGGTTATTTCGGGACTTACATGATGACTTTGTTTACTGGGAGCAGAATGTGTACTAAAGTCCATACATAGCTTATAACCACCATAACATAATTTTTTTGTCGACTTCCACTAGTTATCGAATGTTTGTTTTGAAAAAGTCAAACAGAATTCGATTTCCAAGATACTAAAGCTACTCTCATGCGTCAGGTGTCCCAAGTGCTGGATGCTGAGGGCCAGTGTTCGGACAAGCGGATGGAAAGCACGGCTGAGGGTCTGGTCGCCGAGCTTGTTTGGTATGGAGGAGCTCTGAAATCTTACAAGGCTGCTGTTCCTCCACCACTCGCTTAGAGCTAATGACTGCTGTGCCTCTACTCCTCACCGACGGTGAAGATGAGCACCAGTTTGGAAATTTAGGTGATGTCATAGCTTGAAGTTATAATAACCATGACAAAAAAAATGCAGGGTATCCTTAATTAAGCTATCATTCCCAGAATTCATCTAACTAATTTGTATATATGAGAGGGAGTTATATATTTTTGTTTAACCCGTCTTACAAGAAACTAACAAAAAGAACAGATCAATAATGTTATGTTTGTTTTTATGAGCAATAAAATTATCAGAATATTCACGTTGTTTATCCGCCGACAATAGAACGAAAATCAAACAATGAACGGATAAAAGCTCACGGCTGATGAACCATTATTTTTAGGTGTATGTGTGTTTAATTATTAACTGTAATTATAGGACCGATATTTAATTTTGAAGAACGTTTTTGCCGTTAACGATAAATGGGAGCTATTCATCGATTTTGCTCATACCATCATATAAACACTCACGTCTATTCTTGAGCAGCTCTCAAAAAACAGCCATTTGACACATAACATTACTGTAACAACCTTATCCAGTTTTTCTACCACTTTTGATATTCAGCAAGATATAAAACTCGGGTAACCCATGAAAAATGGAAGGCTTGATGATATCGTTCGGTAGTTAGAATTCACCTGAAGTTCTTAGTTGGTCAATGACGGCCTTCACGCAAACGGCGACGGTGAGCGCTGCAACGGTGCAGCCGGTGCGACTCTCCAGTTCTACTCTGACGAGCCGCCCGTCGTAGCCCCCATCCACGACCTGCAGCAAGTTCTGGCTGCCCACTCTGCCCAGCACAACATGTGTTATGGTATTTAATGATTGCAGACTCCACACAATTTGCGTCAGGAACTAGGGTCAGACTACTGAGCGTAATACAGAGTCTTTCGGTTGCTCACCGCTTGCTTACAAGGATGCAACACTCATTATGTTATTTAGTTTAAAAGCTTGGTTTACTTATGAATGCACAACAGCTTTACTCGTTAACAATTAATCCCCTAAGTAAAAGTTTAATGATCAAGTAATATACTAACAAGTAATGATTTGAAAACACTATAAACGAATCTAAGAACCTTACACATCAAACTGATAGCTTGTAGATAAAATTTGTTCAAAATATTCCAACACCTGTGTGAAGAAATTGATGCTGTTTCAACTGTACTCGTTGGACATTAGTTATACTTTATGTATAAATTAAGGAAACTGTTCAAGTATCATCTTGCACTAGCAGAAGTCGTCTGCAAGCTCTTAATAAATTTAGTATAAATACACTATTTATAGAACTAACTGAGCACACTAAAACTATATTCAGTTGCTACCAAAGTCAATAGGAACAAAAAGTAACCTTTGTATTTGTACTTCTCACATAAATTTTCTGCTTGAACAGCCGTTATTTACTATTTTAGGGCGAAAGGAAATAATCTTTAATATTAATACGTGCTGCGTCTATTTTTTTTGGCGTGTTACACTACCAGTAGTGTCTCATTCGTTCTCTCCCTGTTGTCAATCGTCCGTCGTTATATACATAGGGGTTGTAATTTAAATAACTAATTTTGTACCTACAGCATAAAATTCATAGCTATAAAGGAAAACTGCAACGAAAACAATTTGAACATGTGCTTATCCAGAAGGCAACATTAATATTAATACCCATGGATTTTCTCCCTAATATTCAAGGTTTTGTACACTAAGGAAAAAGCTCATCAAAACTCAGATTTTCAGTGTACAATATCAGCCATGGCTGGTCACTGGAGGATGTGTAATGACGCTGTACTTTGATACCCATCTACACCTATACTTTGATACCCTATACCTCTATGTCGATCTGCACCTATGCCTCGATTTTCAACTACACCTATACCTCAATATTTATCTACACAGACATACTTACATGTCCAACTACCCCTAACATATGCGTACCTACATGTCCATCTACGTCTACATATATCTACGTGTCCGGTAACACTTGTACATTGTTACCTCTCTCCATATAATCGTGGTTTCCAATAAATTTTGGTCACTAATTTAAGAATAATTGTTTGGTTTTTACACACTAAGATCCCTTCCTTAATAAATCATGACGGACCTCATTATCATACTCAATTGAAGAACAAATTCATTAGCAATAAACGAAATTTCAGATCATGTAGGTATATGAAATTGCATTTATTTATAGCATATCTCACCCAGTTGGTAAACCTATACGTTCCGATCTCACGGATTCCACTAGTTCATACGAAGCTATTCAGAAACTATGGCCCAATTGTGACCATCACGTCATCTGAGCTCACTGCCTTACCCCAGCTCCTCGCAGTCACCGTCATCGTGCTCAGGCGGCTCAGCATTGAGGAAGAAATTGATGTTGCCATCCTCCTCCTGCAGGAGCCTCCTGAGAGCCTCTCTACGCTCCGGATGACGGCTCGTTGACACATCATATTCTGAACGCACAATAAGAAAACTTTTCATGATACGCGAATTGATGTTTTCTCTTTACGCATGAAGGCAAACGTTAACCCTTTCGATCCTGTTGGGACATACATGTCCCAACAGAGAACAAAACGCCGATCGAAAGGTTTAGAAAAGGAAGATACAGTAAGAAAACATGATGCAAACTGCTCATCAAATGGAGCTCTAATAGACAAACATGCTGAAACTATGAACTTCGTGATAATTCTCACAGGCAGTAGAAGAAGTCATTCTCAATCAGAATTTCATTTATGCCACCGTGTGCGGATAGCAGATGTGAGCTGAGAAATGCCTAACATTAAAATGATAAGTTCAAACACTTCTGTTTATACTTGTGAGGAAACTGTCCATTGGGATCAGAATCGTACGTGTATACAGGGTTGTAGTTTTTGCCTTATTTGAGAGGAATACTGTCAGAGTTTATACGCAAACACTACTGCCGTAGTCTAGAAGTCGTGTGAAAATCTGTAGCTCGTGCTAGTCTAGAGCAAATCCGTAGTGTGAAGACAGAAGTCCGTATTTTCCAGCATGGACACTTCAACTGAGTTTGAGAGTTGATTGAATGGGACGAAAAATAGACAAGGAAGGTCCTCTAAAGCTAATGTCAGATTAATGCTATCAGCACTAAACGAATTCAGGAAGGCCACATCGGAAAAGATTGACGCCACACACGAAATGAATACCCGATTTCACGGAAAACACTACTTTAACACGTTGCCTCCGATTGCCTGACTGGTGTAAATCTTCACTTTGTACGCATAGTCACTAGAAGGATCTGAAAAAATTACAGAACCTAACCTAAGTGGTCCACATACGTACCACTTCGGAGTCAACGTGTTAAACGTCACAGTAGGCTCCACATAACTTTGTGCAAATCACTGTAGTTCAACGAAAAATACTAATGGCTGCTTATTTAAACACTATATACAAAGGAGGCAAATAATTATCCTTTAACATTTCTGGGAGACAATGTGGAATTTAATATCTCTTTGAAAAGACTGTAGGTGAGCGCAAACTTCACATATCTTGCTTTAATTCTAGTTTGTCTGAATTTAGAGCGAATAATGAACTCTATTAGCGCTAATTTTCCAAGTCTATTGTTGAACTACGGTACAGACCTGCAAAATTTGCCATATAATGAAATGCAGCAAAATTTTCATTCCTCACCTCGCTTAAAATTGAAATCCAAGGATTTTCCCGAAGACCGTTTGAGAAGCAAGTCTGGTGTCTTCAAGTCTTTTTTCTTAAGAGGAAGGAAGTCGTGAAAGCTGACAAAGAACTTGTGGTTGAGCCGACTCGACAGCAGCTCGTCCGACAGCACCGTCAGCTCCCTGATGCTCACTGCTACTCTGTCGCCAGCATTGCGTCCAGTAGAGGGTCTCTGCTCAAAAATATTGTATTAACCCTTTAGCGACGAATTTCTTCTTCTAGTTTCTAGGTTTAAGCTGACAAAGACCGTCTGTACACTGATGCAATGAAGCACGCTGAGAGCCAGGCAGCCAAAAGAACGACGCTGTAACATGCCGCCGCGTTCAAACCTAGTAGCAACCTCATATTGCTCACTGTTTAATTATTAGAACAATTCTCTCAAAGACCGTATGGTCCTTTTCGACGCTAAAGGGTTAATTTCTAATAAATATTTATTCAACTTAATCTGAAACTAAATAAAAACACTTTACCTCAAATACTGGAAACTGAACTCTATACCGCTATGGAGTGGAGGCTTCGATACAGAATGACAGAAGAGAATATTATTTATTACTGCCGTATCTCTTCCTCATGCACGCTTTGTTGGGCTAACTATATGTTCTGGCTAAATACCCTCCAATACCCAACGCCTTGCAAGTGGTCAGTTCTTATTTGGGCATAGTCTCGTGTTCAGGGTAAAAACTAATGCATCTATTTTATGTATTTGCTAACTAAGGAACTAACGAGTAACTAATTATCTGCTGAATACTGAGGGATCTAAAAAATCCTCTACCGCGTAAACTAAATGTAAGTTGCTATTTGCGATTCTACGGGAATAATCACCCCAATATAAATTTTTGTCAACATATCGCCCTTTAGTCACACTATCGAAATTTTCACTTTCGATAGGATTAATGTAGTTTCCGAACTACTGTATTCAGATAAAGAACTAGGGATAAGTAGAAAAAGAACCTATATAGTGAGAGTCGGATGGAAGGGGGGGG